>JANHZU010008001.1:0-15506 GCA_032468055.1 Acrochordus granulatus | reverse complement strand
ACCTCCACTGTTGCAGGGACTTTAATTCTGCAAGCTTGACCTCTCCTGCCCTTCTTTCCATATCTATCTTTGTGCTGGGAGCTTTTTATATTTTAATTTGCTTTTGAATGTCCTACAAAATTAATGGTATACTTTTCTCTCTCTTTGGGCTATTGTGTGCCGTACAGTCCTGCCGAGGCCCCTTGGTGTTTTCTGATAGCGCCGTTACCGTGGAAATGAATGGCCGCGATGCTTTTCCCCATCCATATTCTCCCATTTTAATTGTTGACAGTAAAAAGCATTTAAATGCTCTAAATTTGTAATCATCTTCCAGAGAAGGAAAAGGGAGGGAAAAACATTACAATGTCAAGCCCATGAATACGTCTGCTCCTTTCCTCTTTCAGCGATTGCACTTCTTCTTCCCCTTCCTTTCCATCTCCATCTTTTCCTTCTTATCCTCCTTTCCTCCTCCTGTGCCTTCTCCTTCATCTTTTCCTGGTCCTTCTCCATCTCTTTCTCCACCATCCCTTCCCCTTCTCTCTCCAAAAAGCCTTGGGGGCTGGGGGTTATTTGGGGGCCTTCCCCCCCCTTTTATCTTCCCTTGCCTCAACTTTCCAATGTCAAAGTGCTTCTTCCAAACAAGGAGGATTTGACATTTTCACAAGCAGTCCATTTTCGTCCATTTCCGGACAGGGCAAGCAAAGGAGACGTGGCTGTTCTCAAGATCCCATAAAGGAAGCAAGTGGTTGCCTGCCGCCCACCCATTCCACCCCCACCCCCTTGGAAGGAGGTTTGGTGAAAATGGACCTTGTGAGTTACAGCTTGGATTAGACTTAAAGGCTTCGGTCCTGCCCAGCTCCACCGCTGGCTCCAGGTCTCCATTTGTCGGCTTCTGTCCAGTTGTGAGAAGTATCTCCAAGGGGCTTCAGAGTGGACAAAATAGGATGCTTGGTTTATTTTTACGGCCAGGGTGCCAACGGCCTTGGGGTCTGCAAGAACCAAAAGTCTACCGCCAAGGCCCGTCAGGAGCGTTAACCTTTGCCAAGGGAGTTCAGAATGGCACAGTTTCGTTTCAGGCAGGCTAGTCTACAGGATGTTTTGGTGTAACTTTTCCCCAAATTTTTTTGTCCTGTCTACAGTTTCTCAAAATGGGCAACTGGACTTCTATTGATAGTCCAGTTTACTTTATAGACATGCTGTCCCCATTGCTAGATTCTCCGCCCTCACAACGAGGAAGAGTTTCCCAGCACACCTGCATCTCCCATCCAGGAGCTTGGCATCACTCCCTGTTTGTTTCCTTTCACATTCCTGTTGATGGGGAATTCCCTTCCTCTCTTTCCAACCTTTCGTTTGCTGACTTTTGGCTGGGTGTCCAGCAGTAGAAGGTGCTTGAGCACGGCGGTGCTCTTCTTGGGACAGCCATCTCTTAAGAGTCCGTCGAGTCCTGAGACAGTCTCCATTTTTTTGCTGATCGGGAAGCATGAGAGCACCCGAGTCCTCAAAGTCAAAGTGGCGTCCGCCAATGCGGGAAGGAAGTGCCAGCCTTTTGATGGGCCACCATCTTGACTGTTTGGCACCTCCCCCTACCCCTTGGATGCCCTTGGGGGGAACCCAGAGAAGCTACAGTAGGAGGATGAAGCCAATAAAAAGAAAAAGTAATCTCAGCAGCACCACGGACTTAAATGAAGACAATAAGCGGAGGAACATCTTGGAAACACATGCTACGAACCTCGGGACCGTGGTGGTAAGACCGAGACAGGCCCGCGGAAATGGTCGGGGCAGTGCTCGTTCCTGCGTACCGCTGCTTAGCCCTCCGCCTGGGATGCATGCCTTATGCAGGGAGACTTTTTCTTTAAAATTACAGATTTGGCTATGAGAATCAGCATCTCTTCCAGCCACGTGGCAGAGCGAGCGGCTGCCTGGGGGGACAATGGTGTGAAGGGCGGTGTGCCAGCAGTTGGCAAGGCTGCCAGAGACTAGACAAACAGCCTTGGCGGTTGCCATGCACTGGGTCGAGCCCCCACCTCACCTCCACACATGGCTTTGGCTCGCAGAAAAGCTTTTTAGCTCCTGGCCCCGTGCCAGCCAGCCCCTTCAGGCTTTCTCTCGGCTGAACATCTGCCAAACTTGGCCAAAAGGGAATGGTACAAAAAGGATACTGGCCTTTGTCCCTTTCTTAACACTCAGCCTTCTGGAAAACCAGCCCCTCGCTCTCCCAGCCGGCCTCCTTCCCACTCTTCCAGGGAAACCTAGAAAATTTTGCAAATAAATAAGGGTTGCATGCTCCTATTGTATTTCGTACCTGCAAAGCATTTGGCTGGGGGAGGGGGGGGCTTAAGAAGACTGCATGGGATCAGCCAAAGAAGAATTGGAGTGATGGAGGGAGAGATTCTCGCATCGGGTTCTTCAAACACAGGGGAGAAACGAGGGTTTCATTCGGCCTGGGCAGGGTGCAGGGTCCATGAACTTGGCGAGGAAAAGCGTAGTAACCCTATTTTCAGTAACCTATAACTGAAACTTGGCTCTTCATTCAATAATGTATGCAGGCAATGAGCTCATTTATGGCCTCTTGACTCAGAAATGTTGGTTAACTTCAATAAATCTCACTATCTAAAATCATTATCTCCTGAAAAAAGATACTGTTTTCGTATTTATATCATGGCTTAGTAGGGAAGCATAAGTAGTGCATATTTGTTAATATTTTGATATCTGTACTTAAGCGTGAGTGTAATACAATTTACATCTTTGCATTTATGCCTTTGAAGACATGTTTCTGAGGAAGGATTTGTAGATTTCCCCGACTCTCAAAGGCCTCCGTGGCACAAATGGGTGGTCCAGGGACTTGGTCACACTTCCTCCGGTGGCTTGGCAGAAAAAGAGATACCGAAGGACAGAAAAATTCAGCAGCAGAGGCTGAAGCTTTAGATCCACGCAGCCAGTTCTGCCTTTAATGCAGACAAGGGCACGCAGCCCGTTGGTCTCTTTTGGATGACAGTGAAGAACTACCCCAACAGGAAACAGAGTAGAGCCAAAGACTTTCTTTGAGGTGTTGGCAATGTGACCGGAAATTAAGAGCGATCTAGGACAAAATACGTTGCCGGCAAACTTGATGAAAATACAACTTGATCTTCGCCTGATGCAAAACTGCAGGCGGGAAACAGCAATTTTGGCAAGAAAATTCCCTTTCCTGTTCTCGCCTGCCTCTTCCCTTTCTCCCCGAAAGATGCTCAAGCCTGCTCTTCAGTCTCCCGCCGAGGGCTCCCTGCTCCTCCGAGTAGCAGCTGGGGAAACTTTGCCCGATGATGGCGCTTCAGGGCGCTGCCGTCTGGGATGGTGTCCCACTGCCTCCCTCTGCGGGCCCACCTGAAATGCCCCTCTGGGTGGAGCCTGCCCAGCACGCAGCCAGACCTGCTTGTCACCCCTCTCTTCTGCTCCCCAGCATTCCTCTGAAGCAGGTGGCATCGAGATGAGGGCTGCAGGGAGAGGGTTGCATTTTTGCCGGGCGACTGCTCGCATCGGGCAAACCCAGAACACGGCTTGCTTCCAGGAGCACCTCGTGTGTTGTTTCGATGCAGCAGCCCGCAGTGCTGTGGACCTTGCAGAGCCGGGGGAACTGTCTCGTGCCCGCAGCTCACAAACGCTTGCGCTGTGCCTTGCGGGAGGAGAGGTCACTCTGAAAGGGGCTTCTTGCAGCTCCGGGGGATTTCCTCTGCTCGTGAGCCCAGCTGGAGGCTCTCGCAGGCTCTGCTCTGGGCACCAACTGGGCAAAAGGGGCCGATCCACCCCTGCGGGACCCGATCGCTGCACCTTGGAAGTTGGCCTTGGGGATCTGCTGCTCTCCCCAAGAGCCCACAGACAAGCTAGACAGTCCGGGATCGTGCCACCACCTTCACCCGAGTTGGGCTGAAAAGCGAACAGTCTCTTCTGGGGACGTTGGTTTGTCTTTGGCAATGGCTGTAGAAAGAGTTGAGCATGCTCGGTGCTTCTTCCTGTCCCCCCCCGCATTATTGGGGTCCAATTAGTTCCACAAATGAGGATCCCGGGGCGCCTCTGTAGATTTGTTCTAGCCCCGCGCACTGGCCCAGCACCATTGTCCAGCCTTCCTCTCCTGCTGGCAACCTTTATCTTGGTCTCAGCAGGTGCAACTTAGGGGAGACCTCTCTGGTCAGGCGTCCCGCTGGCTGGGGGCCGCTGCACTGCAGCTGGCTGAGGTGCTCAGGCCCTTGGACCCCTGACCTTCGACCCCAGTCCTGCTGACATTTTGAAAGTGACAGCCTCAAGGCCTGCATACCTTGGGGGATTTACTCTTTGTGGGTGCCTCCCCCCTTTTGTTGCCAGAAGGGGCAGCTTTGGGAATACCAGCAAGTCTTGGCCGGGCTACGTGTGGGGCTGGGGAGGGGTCTGCTTCATCTCCACCCCAGCCCCGGGCTGGGAAGCAGATAAGAGGGATTTTGGCCTGCGTCAAGAGCGGTGGCTTCTCTTAAAGCGTGTTTTTCATTCTTTGCCTCATTAATTCTTCGCCAAGCGCGGTCTTTGCCTGTCACTTGGCAGAGCCCAGCAGAGATCAGATGATTCCTGCTTTTCCCCCCCTCTGCTTGGCGATGTGGGCGTCTGCAAGCCAACCGGGCATTCAGGAGCTTCCGGACTTGGTGAGGGAAGGAAGGGCGCGGCCCAGATTGCTGGAGGACCTTGCTGTAGGCTGTCCCTGTTCTCTTGGCTGTCCAAAGCCTGTATCTGTGGGGTCCTTGGTGCTCTCTGAGCTTGGTTGTTTCTTGCAGACACTTCGTTACCCAGCTAGGTAACATCATCAATGCCAGAAGCCTGTGTCTGGAAGGTTGCTTGCCCGCAGCCCCCTCCAACCAGCGGACAACACTAGTAAATCTAGTTGTGTTATTTGCATTGCGCTAGGACCAATGCTCCCACCCTGGGCAGGGCGAAGGGATGGGCTGGGGTGCAGCCCAAAGGAGGCCCGCTGGGTTGCTCATCGTAGGCGGTGGTGCGCCTGGGGAGAAGACAGCCGCTGTGGCGCAGAATTATCAGCGGTGGGTCGGACGAGGGAACCAACCTGGAGATGCTCTGGTCAGCCCACCTGCTTTTGCATCCTCTTAAGATGCAGACAGAGACCCGTCTCCCCAGACCCCGTCTCCACTGCTGCAGGGCTCCGTAGCAGTGAGGAGGCGGCAGGCGTGTTCCTGAATTTTAAAAGCGACTCTTAGCTCATGCGTCGGGGGGGCGGAAGAGGGGCCTCCCTCCTTGGGTGCTGAGGACTGAAAGGCTCCATTGGCTTGGAAGCTCTGGGTTCACTGTTGCGGGGCTCAGACCTTCATCTTGGTTCAGGGCTGGCTCAGCCCCTCCCCTGAAGAGAGCAACGCGGGTTTGTCAACCTGGGTCTAACGCTGAATACGCCCAGCCCGAATCCCTGGCATCTCCGCTTGTCCATCTACTCGCCTTGGAGAACTCGGAAGATGCAGGGGCTGCTGCCTGCCTTTGGGCAACGGCGGCCTCGCGTTTGTCCTCTCGTCCCCTCCCAGAAATCACTGGGGCGCGCACACCCTCGCACACCGTTTTACAAATTGCTACCCTCCGAGAGCTTGTGTCCATTTAGAGGTCCATCTTGGTGATGAAGTTGGCGTTTGCCATACAAGATAATGAGAGCTTTGCGCTGGGAAGGTGTGCGCACCTGGGAGAGCCTCCAGCTGGGCCGCCTCCCCTTCAGGATGTAATTGGTGCGGGAGCCCGTGCAGGTGCGAACAGAGAGGCTTCTGCTTTGCTGGCACGCCAGTCGGAGTAACATCCCAGGCGCGTGTCTGGGTCAGGCGGCGGGCGGGGAAGGATCTTGGTGTTCATCGGCATGAGGAAGTCCTTGTCCGAGAGCCTTTCCGGCCAAAAGCTGCATGGACACCCTCTGGCACCCGTGGCTTTATAAGCAGCTCTCCCTGGAATCCCTGATTTCTGAGCTTCCCCGGGATCCCAAGTCGGCCTATCCTGGGAGCCCACTTGGGAGCCCTGGCGCACCAAGCACGCCCACAGCTGTAGCACAGTCGTATGTTTTTCATGATTACTGCAGCCAAGCAAGGCGAGGGCCGTTGTGTGCACTGCATCTTAGATGCTGCTGCTGTAGTGGACTGAAAGGGGTCGTGGCGGCCCCTGGCTGGGCTGCGCCAAGCTCGAAGTGCATGAGAAAGAAAAGTGCTACCGCCGACTGCGACCGGGGTCTTCCGACTGCATGCCGCCCAGAGCCGCCCCGAGATTATGCCCTCCCTGGTGCAAGTGAAACCGCCTCGGCTGACTCACCAACCCGGCTGCTCCTTTCCCCGAAACCTAGCGGGGCACTCTTCTTTGCTTCCCCCACTCCTCGCATTGCTTGCCACCTCTTTCAGAACCAAATTCCAACTTGCGAGTTGAAAATGGATGCGCAGAAATGCTGCAAGGTTTGATGAGGCAGAAACATCGGGAGCGCTGGCTCTCCCCCTGTGGGGGAGAAAATGTTGGGTTCAAAATGTGTTGCCATTTTTGTTGTTGTTGTTGTTTTTTGGTCGGGGTGGGGGAGATCTTTCTCTGGACCAAAAGGCCATTAGATGGTCTTCGAATACCTTCCTGGAGTGACCCGTGTTCTGCGTGGAGCCAAATTTAGCCTTCGTGATGAAGGCAATTGGCACCAATCCCATTTCCTTGCTAACGTAATCATGGACAGTTCATTTCTGGCATGCAAATGAAGTAACAATTGCTTCTCATCTCCTTTCCCCCCCTTCCTTCTTTAAAGCAGTGCAGATTCGTGGTTACCTTGTAATGTTGTGCTGCTGCTAATGAATTGCTAATATAATTTTCTCGATAATTTTATTTTCCACGTTTCCCAGAAAGGGCCTTCAGAAAGCCATTGTTTGCTTGCTTGCTTTATTCTTGCTGGGGTAATGTGATTTTCAGCGTTTCATACATTTCAAGATAATCAACTATGCATCAAGAAAAGGAAATGGTTTTGTGGTGGAAAGGTCACCGGGCGTTTGATATTGGGTCATGTGTAAAAATTGAAATGAGGTGGAAAAGATGTGTCATCTCTGTGGACACGGAGGGGAGAACGGTGTTGTGTCAAATGTCTGTAGACGCTCGCCTGAGGTTTCTTCAGGGGATCACAGGCAGCCCAAAGCCAAATTGTTGAACACCCCCATGCACAACTGGTGCGGAGGCCACTGGAACCGGCGGTGAGAACGAGGCGCGCTTCCTTCCAGGCCGCCTTCGCAAGTGCGCGCTTCCAGCGAGAAATCAGAAGCCAAGCAGCCTGTCGTTCCCAGCTACGGAAACGTTTCTGACTGCTTGGCCTTTTCCTCCTGCTTCGAAGAGAAAAGCGTCTCCTGAAGCTGCGCACGTTGCACAGGGCGACCCCATGGATGTCCATGACTACCCCAGAGACCAGGGTGGGTCGGTCCTGCTCACCCGTCCCAGAAAGATAATTTCCAGGACTCGTGCGAGCTCAGGCTCGGAGACTCCTGATTCTTTTTGACTTAAGCGCAGGCGGTTTTTCCAGCACTGGTTTTTGTTTTGGTTTGGTTTTTTCAATTTTACATTTTCAAGATGATCTCTGGTTTGCCTGTGGATATGTGTGAGGTGCATTAGAGAAAGCACTCTCTTCCCATTTTCAGCCAGTGAAATTAGACCTCCGCCCTGTGTGTATGCTTGCATCTCTTATCTTCCGTCTCTCTTTAATTTACCTACTATTTTATATTATTCTATTCTAATTTGCTTCCTAACTAGCAGAATAATCAGGTTTCATTAGAGGGGGTAATGTTTACTTAATAAATTATTTTGATTGTTGCTTTTGATAGAATTCTATATTTTAAAAGTCACAATTTTCACTACTATAGTCTCCCTGCAAGGAACTTCAGTCTTGAAAATTTGCTTGTATTCCATTCCATAAAACAGGTAGGTAGGTAGATAAGCGGGTAGGTAGATAAGCGGGTAGGTAGTAGGTGGGTGGGTGGAAGGAAGGAAGGAAGGAAGGAAGGAAGGAAGGAAGGAAGGAAGGAAGGAAGGAAGGAAAAGACGGTATCTAGAGATGGAGGGAGGGAGAGACAGACAGACAGACAGATGGATCCAGAGAGAGATAAAGAGAGGATGCTGAATGTCCTCTTGGCTCAAGTTTGCATCGTGCTGTTTCCTCCCAGGAGCGGAACGGTCCTCCAGACTGTGTGAAGATCAAGCATAGGGAGAAGGGTTCTCTGGTGACAGAAAGGTCACTGCACTCAGATTTCTGAAAACCTCCTTTGCTGATCCGTGCAAAGTTCTTTTTCCGAGATCAGCCAAATTAGAAGAAATTCTGAAGATAGACAATGATTGCGAAGTAATTCAATTAGGTTACCAGGTTCTCTGACTCTGGCTTTGCTCTTCAACCCGGGGAGCAATTGCTCAACGTCATAACCACTGGAGGTGCTGGCCAAGGTCTCCCTTTCCTTGGCCAGTCACAAGGACACATTGTTGTCCCAGACATGGAGAGCAGGAGCCTGAGGGGATGACGCCTGGGGACGCAGACAGCTTTTGTGGAGCTGATGACCTTCCGTCTTCCCCTTCCTCCAGGCTCGGACATGGCAGTCTTCTGCCTGCTCTGCGGGAAACGCTTCCAAACGCAGACAGCCCTGCAGCAGCACATGGAGGTGCATGCTGGTGTGCGAAGCTACATCTGCAGCGAGTGCAACCGCACATTCCCCAGCCACACGGCCCTCAAAAGGCACCTACGCTCCCATACAGGTAAGCAAAGCGGGCTCCCCAGAATTGCACCTGGAAAGTGACGGGCAAGGAGTTTGCGGCGCTGCAGGTGGCACACGACGGAGGGGCTGACTGCGCTGGCTCAGTTGCACCACACATGGCGCATCCCTGCACTCATTCTTCTGATGCTTATTTCTCCCTCAAATATGCCCTTATGGCCCTTTTAGGTGGCCGTGGAATCCTGGGAGCTGCAATCCACACATCTTAAAGATACCAAGGCTGAGAAACCTCGATTAGGCAGCTCTTACTTCCCACAGAAAAGGAGGGGCTGTGCTTAATCTGACCTGCCTCCTCGCCTCCATGCTCCAAGTGGCATAGAAAGACCACACCAGGCCCTACATATTCGCCTGCTGCAGATGGGTGCTTTGCATGAGCTGCCCTGCCTATCTGTCCACCATCCCAAAATTTCACAGGATCCCGTGAGCTTTAAAAAATGTGTTCAGGGAACCCCGCATATTCGTTCATTCTGAGCTCCAGGTTCCTGAACAAAGGTCTGATCAGATTTAAGTCATTTCGTGTGTTCGAGGGCGCCATCCAGGAGATGCCACAGCTGCTGAAGCACCAGCGGGCAGGGCTTGGCTGAGCCTAACTGCAGCAGATGCATTCTCAGCAGAAGCCACATTGTGTGTGTGCGCGAGAGAGTGAGAGCGTGAAGGGCCTGATGTCCTGGACTGCCTGGCCTGTGACTACTGAAAGGAGCCTCAGGGCTCACCTCGCCTGTTGGACTGCAGCACCTTTTGCCTTCAGGGGCCCTTTGCCTTGTGCAAAAAGCCCCTGCGTCACGCGTGCCGACCGATATTCTGCCTTCTGCAGCCCATTTGCTTCCAGAATGGCATCTTCAGCCTCAGCAGCTGCGGTTAGGGCACAGGCCAGGCCAGCTCCTGGCATGGACACATCCTTGATTCGCTTGGCCGATTGTGCAATAGACAAGGTTGCTCTACCAGTGAGGTGGTGGTGGTCTCCTGCTTTCAGGATTGGCTGCCTCGCTGGCTAACAAGTCCACCAGGTAACAAGAGAGGGGGATTTGGGAGGGGTCTGGGGGTGGCCTGGGTCCCAGGTGCAGACTGCCAGCCAGAGGGGGCTGTAATTAGTCCCACTTGCCCTGGAGTTAATGTCAGCCTCATTAAGAGGCCTCGCGAAGTGAACCAACGTGCCATAGATCGGATCCTTTATTTTTGGTAAAGGCGCAACGGTCAGGGTTTTATGTGCAGAGGACAAAATCACCTCAGTGTCCTGCTCCTGAGGCTCTTGTCGTGCCAGATGTCATTGGTTAGACTGGGAGAGCCTAACTTAGACCTGTTAATGTGAGATTGGCACACCTCGCTGAATTTTCCAAGCAGGCTTCTTCAAGATACCAGCCCTGTGGTTTAGCACAGGGTCCATTCTAAGCATCCTAAGCAACAGTGAGCTAAGAATCAAAATTATTCCTCAGCCCTTTGGAAAGCTCTCCGCCCAAGGCATCTGCTGGAAGAGGTGGCTTCTTCTGCAGCTGAGCACCATCGATGCTCAGAGGTAGCCCCCTTTGAAAAATTAATTTGAGAGAACTGCTGTCACTCCCGAGACAGACGTGCGTGGAGGAGGCTGTTGCTGTGTGTGTGTGTGTGTGTGTTTTCCTTTCCTCTTTTTTCCAGGAATAAGAAGGTTAAGAGCACAAAAAGTCTGAAAAGAGGGAAGGAGTGTCCATAGAAGGTGGTCAAAAAAGTCAATGGATGCCCTTGTGATGCACGTACAGTAAAAGGTGGGTGGGGTTTCCATCCCACCACCGCAGCTTCCATCTTGACTTTTCTGAGGAGGAGGAGGGGAAGGAAGGAGGAGAGGAGGAGAAGCAGGAGGGTGGGGATGGGGCTGAGTCCACGAGGGTCCTAATGTAGGGGGGAGAGACATGTGGGCAGGGTGTGTATGTGTGTGTGAAGCATCAGGAGGGAGGGGAGGAAGAGAGTGAAATATCCTGGGCCAAGGAAGTGGAGGCGGCCGCCTGCGAGTCTATAACAAGGAGGAGAATTTATGCTCAGGCACGAGTTGGGTTTGACATGGGGATAATGAAAAAGCGTGGGTCATTGTGGATGACTTAAGCTTTCAGCAGCAGAGGAAAATGTATGAAACGGGAGCAGCGTTACACGCTTGGCGGCTTGCACATCTGCAGCGGGACCAGTGGAATACAGTGGGGCCATTCTTTACCATAAACTTGTGGTGGTCGGATTAGCCGAGCCTGGAGAAGGTTGTAATTACACTGACAAGACAAATCAGCAATATTTAAATATTCATGAACAAAGTCTGGGGTGATCAATCTATCTTTATTGTCCTTCCATTCAGCTTCTGTAATAAATATTTTTAAAAGAGAAGGAAAAGGAACTGGAGCTGTTCACTTCCTCCTCTCTCCACCCCGCCCCCCCTTAAGAAGGAGCACTGAGATTTGGAAGTGAGAGACTGATGGAGCCAGCGATCAAAATCTGGTGGTCAGAAATTAGCTGGAGGTGTGAACAATTCACTGAGGACTTCTCCTGGATGGATGGAGAGCAGCGGAGGACTCCAAAAGAGCCAACATCCCCGTTCAGATGTGAACTTTCCACATTTTCCAGGCTGCTGATTGGCTGCTCCAGAAATAAGATCTATGTCCAGAAGAGGACAACCGTTCCCAAAGATGGGCCAGAACCTTACTTTTCTTTTGTGTTTCCATCCTACAATTCTCTGGACGCCACCTTGTACTCAGAGCTCTACTAGAAACCAGTCCCTGTCCCGCTTGGTGACCCTTGTCCTCATGATAAGCATCTCCAAATGGACCAACTAGGCTGTCTCGGCTTCTGAATCTTTAGGATGGACCTCATTTTCCCCCTTTTTATTGCGCCGTTATAAATCTTGAGGTGTATGGTTTCAATACAGCAATGTTTTTACAACATTACTTGAAAAGTATTGACCTTCTATTATTTAGATAACTTAGACGGTGGAAGCAAAATAAGGAAGGAAAAAGCATGCTATCCTTATTAGTTACAACTCAGGATGTCAGTATTACAAGTGTGAAATTATTTGTCTTATTTACCCAAAGTGGAGTATAACATTGAATAAAGAACCGCTGCAAATTGTATTAAAATATTTGTTGCACGTCAAAGGCTTTAGTCTAAGCTGATGACTTAGTATTAAAGTCTGTTTGTATTGTGTTGTGTGTTTGTGTATTCGACAAATTTAGCAAATTTAATAAAATACCAAATAGTGGGGAGGGGAGGAAAAATGAAATGTAAAAAGAACCCACATTTTGAGTTTCCATGTCTTGCAGCTCTGGGAAGACGTGGCTTGTTCCCAGCTCACCCATGAAAGTGATCAAACCCACTGTTTGATCTCCTCCATAGACTCACCTCATTTGAAAACCCTTTGAGGTTGATTGTAAGGTCTCTGCACATCTCCACCTGGCAGCCTCATCATCCCCAGAGTTGCCAAGGCCTTTTCTAAATAGGCTTCTTAACCAGAGAAGAAGGTTCTCTTGGTAGCCATTGCTTCTTTTCCAACCCCTTTCATATAAGCTCCAGGTTCGAAGCCAAGGAAAGATGCACTTAACGAGCAGAAGGCTCATTGGATAAACTGTTAATCTGGAAAGGAGACTATTGTTCATTTTGTTTTGCTACCCATTGGGACACTGTTGACCCTTTTGGAACATTCCTAGAACCAAGTTGGAAAACCTCCTGAGGACTATCTTGTTCTTTCTCTTCAGTCTCCTTAACGAGGGCTCTTTCGGGTTTGCACAAGATTGAAGTCTGCCCCATAGACCGAGGGAGTGCGTCCGTCATTCTGTCTTTGGGAGCCATTCCACTGGAGGTTCTCTAGTTAGACTCCCATGGCCAATAAGTTTCCTGGGATGGATGGGGACACAGTGATGAACTCTTACAAACTGGCGTTCAGAGCTTCTGCATCCATTGTCACAAATGTATAGCGGCGAAGAAGGAAGAGGCTAACACTGAAGCGGAAGAGAAAGACCCTTTGAGGCATGTCCTTCCATGCTCACCTGGTTGTCATGACTCAAACCTCCTAGCACTGAGGATCGATGGGTCAAGACTTCTCTTCCCTTGCTTCTGTCAAATCTTCCACGCAGGTGGCAGCTCAGCTTTCCACCTTGGTGAAGTCTCCTTTCTCCTGCCCAGCAACCCTTCCACTGCCAAATTGACCCTGACCATCCACCAGGGCTTGGAGGCACATCCTCGTCCTCCACTAAATGTTAGCTTAGAACTTTTTGACCACCATGGAGCTGGGGTAACTATCTGCAGCCTTCCTTGCTGCTTCCTTCATGAAGCCACTCTCCTGCCCTTTTCATACCCAAGGGCTTGTCTTGTGGGCAGGCCTGGACTTTGCCTCTTGCCCACCAGTGGCTTCCCTTGACCCTCCTGTCTTGGCTGCAGGTGACCATCCATACGAATGTGAATTCTGTGGGAGCTGCTTCCGAGACGAGAGCACTTTGAAAGGACACAAGCGCATCCATACTGGGGAAAAGCCCTACGAATGCAACGGCTGCGGCAAGAAGTTCAGCCTCAAGCATCAGCTGGAGACCCACTACAGAGTCCACACGGGTAAGGAGATGTCCAGCCTTAGGATGCAGTTTTTCCCCTGGCAGCTTATGCATCACAGCATTAGGCGCCAGTAGCATGCAACTTTTGTAAATAGCCGATCAATATTTAGATTGCTTTTTCTGTTCATTACTTCATTATTCGCTCTGCCTGGGCATGGAATGGGTATTGATGCTGAGAAGGCCAAGATGGTTAATTACGGCACTGAAGGAAGCCCCTCGGCTTCCGACCCCAACTGCAGCGTACGGTGTTAAAGGGTTTCTCTGGGAGAGGACCACTAGCCCAGCTGGCCTCCTGCATGGGACGCTGTCTGCGGAAGGAGCCCTGATCAGTCAACGCGAGGCTGGAGACAAGATGCCATTCTCACTCTTATCACCACTTGCCCAGCTCTGAGGTTCCAGGAAAGGGCCCCTGTGGGAAACTTCAGAGTCTGTCTTTGAGAGCTCTTGAAGGCCAAGCATGTGCCCTTGGACAGGCAATGTGGGGCAGTGCTCCCAGATCTGTGGGGATGGTCATTGCTTTTTGACAGGGACTGGCATCAAGGTGCTTCGTGACCATCCATGCTGTGCTCAGCTTCGTTGCAATACTTTGAATCATCTCCCACCCATGATTCTCTTCTCCTCCTCCTTCTCTTCCTTCTTCTCCTTCTCTCCCTCTTCTCCTGCTTCTCCTCTCCTTTTTCTCCTTTTCCTCCTTCCCCTCCTTCTCCTTCACCTCTTTCTCATCCTCCTCCCCTCCTCTTTTCCTTCTCCTTCTCCTCCTTTCTCCTTATTCTTCTCCTTTTCTTTCTCCTCCTACACCTTCCCCTCCTCCTCTCCTTCTCCACCCACTCCACAGGCGAGAAGCCATTTGAGTGCAAACTCTGCCACCAGCGGTCCCGAGATTACTCCGCCATGATAAAGCATCTCAGGACCCACAACGGAGCCTCACCGTACCAGTGCACCATCTGTCTGGAATACTGCCCCAGCCTTTCCGCCATGCAGAAGCACATGAAAGGCCACAAGCCGGAGGAGATTCCAGCGGATTGGCGGATAGAGAAGACCTATCTCTACCTGTGCTACGTCTGAAGGGACAAGAGGGGAAAAAAAGCTGGAAAGGACTAGACAGAAACAACCCCCTGGATTGCTCCCTCCCCTTTCTTTTTTATCTCCCAATTTTCTTTCTTTTTTGCTTTTGGTTCTCCAGGATTCAGCCAGGATTTTCTGGCCGCTCCTTTGTCAGCTTCCATCATCCATAAGGTTGCAAGGAGTGAGTGGGGCAGGGAGAGATGAGAGGGATGGAAACCCCTTGGGTTCCCTGAAAGAATCCCCTCCCCCAGCCCCGGCCAGTTGTGAAGTAGTCTTGCATGGTGGTTGTGCCCCCCGGAGTGCCTCGTGGCTCTGGGCTTCTTCTGCCCCTTGGCACTACACAAGGTTGGCCAGTCTCTCTCTGTCATGGTGTAAGCTGAGACCCAGTCAACCCCCTGCACTGCTGCCTTGGTTTCCCAAAGATCCTTGGGAACTGTAGTGTTGTGAAAATTCTCTGGTGAGTTTCTTCTGTTTTGCTCCAATGCTGACCTACCCACAGTCCTCCTGGAAGCAACAGGGGTTCCTCCCCTTCCAGCAGGATGCAGCTTCCTGCACATACATCCTGCAAATTCCACAACATGTTACCGTCCGTCTCGCTAGTTTCTTTGAGAGGTGACTGCCAGCTCCAAGAACATCTTTGGGAGAGATGGGACATTCGGAGAGCAGGATGTCCATGAAAGTTCTGTTGTGACTTAGAAGATGCTGTGGAGAAGGTATCAGGTGCCTTGGGGACCTTAGATCCCGCCTGGCAGCTGTTTGAGAAGATGAAGGAAGAGTAGACGGTGTCCCGGGGGTCTGCTACGAAAGAGCATTAGAATTCATGTGCACCCATCACGCCAGACCGTTTCCGATAAGATTCTGCCAACCGCATTTTGGCCTTTGCCGCTCTCAAATGCTGGGGAGTTGCTGCCTCAAAGAACACGACCCTGGATGCACTTAGAATTGGCCTCCAGATCTTCCCTGTGAGCTGCGCCCCTTTCTTCTGACCAAAGACCATTCTATGCATTTATTTTTATTTATTTATTTTTGAAGCGAGAGGGGAGAGGGATGTGGAGGAGAGAGGCTGCCTAAGTTTGCACATTTGCTAGCGTGAACAGACAGCCTTTTCTAAGCAGGGCGGAAATCCAAATGACAAGGCTTAGGGGAAACCCAG
>JANHZU010008000.1:0-11798 GCA_032468055.1 Acrochordus granulatus | reverse complement strand
TGGGAGGGGAGCAGAGCGGAGGGGAGGGGAGGGACGGGGAGAGAGTGCATGGGTGAGAGGAAGGGAGGGAGGAAGATTGGAGGGAGGAGGGAGGGAAGGGGAAGGGGAAGGAGGGAGGCAGGCAGGCAGTAAAGTGATGGGTGGGTGAGTGGATGGATAGATGGTGGAAGGAAGGAAGTTAGGAAAAAGGGATGGAGAAAGGGAAGGGGAGAGGAAGGGAGGAAGGAAAGTGATGGGTGGGTGAGTGAGTGGGTAGGTGGGTGGATGGGAGATAGGGAGAAGAAAGGGAAAGGCTCAGAAGGAAGGTGCAGTCCATTCCAAATCCAAATGAACAAAATACAGAATCAAAATCATAAAATAGGAAGGTGCCAACGCACCGGCACCGCTAGTCATGGAAGATTTAATACTTGAACCCCAAATCTGCATGAAAATCCACTTTGAGGGTCTTTCAACCCGGTGCGCTTGCCAGTCAAAGGAGGCTCCGAGCAGTGCAACCGAAGGAATGAACAGGGTCACCCTTTCCGAGCCCTTCCCTCCCAGGAGTTTTGACTCTTCTCCCCCTCTACTCTTGGTTTTCTGTTCTTTCGGGCTTCCACTCATCCAGCTGATGTTTCCTCTCCCTGTGGGAACAGGTTGGCTAAGGTGGGCTGACCCCATTAGGACCAACATTTGGAGAAGAGTCGTGTCTCAGCACTGGCTGGGAATGAGCCATTTTCAGTTTTATTCGTACAAGGGCTGGGCTGAAGAAATACTTCTGAAAACTGTTGTGAAATATGCTGCAGTATGAATACAGCACCTCCCGTAACTCTTTAAAGCAGCCATGTCTTTTCCCAGGATGGTATGGCTACTCCTCATCTGCCACATGAGCTTGAGAAAAGACACGGTTCATTGTTTCTCAAACATGGCAACTTGAAAACTTTTTTCACCTCCGAGGGTTCCCCAACCAAACTCTGATGTAGCTATTTTAAAAAGTTGTAGCAGGGCTGTATTCATACCCCTGCAGGTATGAATACAAAAATATTTTGGCATGAAAGCATCGTCCAACTTTTTTCAATAGAAGCGAACATCTGTATCTCAGGTTTAAACTGTGGAGTCCTTGGTGCTCTCTGAGCTTGGTTGTTTTGCTTGAAGACATTTCATCACCCAACTAGGTAACATCATCAGTGCGAGTGAGTGCAGAGTTTGCTCCCTAACTGTATACCTATTTATAAATACACAGTGAAACTTCCTTAACCTCACAACGCATGGTCAGAGTAAACCACAGTTTCATCTGGGAAACCAAACATCCTAGATGTAGCTAAATTCAAAAGCACTAGGGAATTCTTGGTAGTTCAGCATTCAGACAAATCGGCCATCAACGGACACAGAGATAAACCATATTTACGCACCATTCAAATGAGAGGATAAAAAAAGCTAAGAAGGAAACCAAAAAGACCAGGACACATCTTCTACAGCAACCAATATCAGATAAGCAGGGATTAATACCAGACAAACAACAAGGAGGAAACAAAACCCAGGCAAGGAACTAGTAAGGGGAAAAAATCCCCGCACCCAACCAACACTGGCAGGGCAAACTGTTTTATATATATCAAGGGACTTCACTAGCGCTGATGATGTTACCTAGTTGGGTAATGAAACATCTGCAGGCAACCAAGTTCAGACACCACCAGTGATGCCACAGCTTCATTTCATGCGCACACATCCTTGCTCTGCCCGGACCACCTTTCCTTTCCCACCCCAATATTTCACCTGCATTCTGGTAAACAGTCTCGGCCTGTAAGATCCTCAGCTGATCGGATCCTTTCCGGTTTCCATCCCTCACTCACTGTGTTCTCAATGCCTGCCGCTTCTGAATGGAAACCAGCCATCAGTCGAACCCCAAACGGAGTCAGGCCCACTTTCTCTCCCTTGCCGATGGGCGTCATGGTGGCTCAGAGCTGATGGCGCCCAGCCGTTGCCAGGTTCCCACCCTCTCGGGGACTTCATCGTAAAGTGGGGAAGTTTTGGTGCGCACCACGACATCGGGCTCTGTTCTCACACCATGGGTGGATCGGTGAGAAGATGGGATTAAGATGGGGAGAAGATGCTTAAGAAACTGATTAAGAACATTTACACGGCCACCCAACTCATTCCAGGAAGCTCAGGAAAATAAAACTCGATCCAAAAGCCGGTGAGCCTCCACCCCGCTGGCAGCAGCAGTCAGTCAGACCAACCACTTGATGGGCTCCGTATCGCCCCAGGGTGCCCAGGCCCGTTGGGGAAACCGTGTCCTTTTCGAAAGAGTATCCAAGTGGGGGCCGATCCTGTTTCCTTGGGGATGAATTTCCACAGGGAGGGAGCCACCACGGAGAAGGCCCTTCTTCTTGGTCCCACCAGATGGATCTCCTTAAGAGAGGGGGCCCATGGTATATCCTGCCTCCCCACTCTGGTGGGGAGGGTACCTGGAACTGGGAAAAGACAGTCCTCTAAATAAGCTGGTCCCAAGCCATGGAGAGCTTTGAAGGGGGCAACCAGTCTTGTCTTGGACCTGGAAGCAGATTGGTGACACATGAGCAAATCTAGACTTGCGCAGACTCATATGGGTTGCCACATTTTGAACCAACTGGAGCACCCTGCATTGGCACGCATGTCAAAACATGGCACCAGTGAGGCCTCTGACTCACGTGTGGCTCTACAACCTTGACGAGGAGATGCTGGGAAGGCAACTTCCGAGAAGCTCCCGAGACGCCCGCTGCAAAAGAGGACCTGCAGCCAGGGTGCTCATTGCGTCCCTTCCGTGTTCCTCATCCAGATGTCCCGGCGGGTTCTCCCCACTCCTATATCTGGGCTCTGAGACCAAAATTAAAGATGGTTTGGAAAAGAGCGAGGGTCACAGCAGTGGAGATCACGAGGGAAAAACAGCACGGGTTTGTTTTGTTTTTTATTCTAATCTCTCTCTCTTTCTCGTTCTTTCATTCTCTCTTCCTTTCTCTCGTTCTCTCTCAGTTTCTGTCTCTCATTCCCTCCCTCTCTCCCCCCTTCTCTCCCTAGTTAGCATTTAAATATTCCCCCTTGCTGGCTGACCTTCTTTTCTAAATCTCTCCAGCTTCTGATATCTCACCACATCGATCCTCAGGAGGACGCATCTTCCCAAGTGGTAGAAAGCTCTGCCTTCTCCCTCGGCAAGCCATTAGGGAACCTTAATAAGCAATTTGTATGCATTTGTGTCAAAGACCCCTGCCCTACGACCATTCCTCCTCTGACCTCCTCTCGACAAATGCATCGGCTGAGATGCTTTAAAACTGGACCCGGCTGAGCAAACGGTCGGCAGATGAAGGAGAAAGAAGCATAAATGCACCAGGCGACAGCATTCAGCGGCCCACTGATGGCTCCGCATTCCAGTAATGGGCAAAGGCACATAAAAAGAATGCGAAGGGTCCGTCTCGGCGGGGAATGGCGAGATCTACCCACGTTGATGATGGCCGCGCCAACCTCGGCTTCATCAGTCAGGAACAAAGGGAAATGCTCCACATCCTCATTACTTCGTGCCAGCAGCATCAAGTGCCAAAGCCTCGATATCGGAGGGTGCGCTGCGTGGCAGACTCATGCGGGGTTCAAAATATGGGCCAAGGTCAAGCCGGGTCCCTGAGGAGGGAGAGAGCGTCTCATCGGAACAAGGAGGACAGCAGAGGAAGGGGTGATCCATTTGCTGGGAAGTCACCCAGGAGAGGTCTTCCTCCACAGTTCCCTCAACGAGGTCAGAAGTCCAGGTAGATCCCGGCTTTGTAAGGGTGGGTCAGATGAAGAAGTACAGCGACTCCTCGACTTGGGACTGGTCACTTAGTGACTATTTGAAGTTATAGCAGACCTCTCTCGGTCCGCTTATGACGCAGATTCAAAGTTCTGACAGTCACCCCGCCGCCCCGGTCATGTAACCGGACTACAGGCGCTTAGCCACGCCACCACCTTCGTGGCCATCTGCAGCGTCCCGTGGTCGTAGGAACGCGTTTTACCGATGGTGACGCCGAACAGCAGTATTTACTTCTGGTTCTTGGCAACACCACACCTGTAGAGAATCTCAGTTGGCTTAACGACCGAGGCTTCGCTTAATGACCACGATGATTCACTTAAGGACTGCCACAGACAAGGCTGCAAAATCAGGGAGCCACGCAACACATGGCTGCGGCAGGCAGGCTCCCTCACGTCGCCAATCAAGGACTCCCTGCACCGCTGAGGAGGCACTGCGCCTTTCTCCACGGCGAGCAGGTGGGACATCGGAAGAGGGGGAGATCCGTCCCAAAGGAGGGTTTCGCCCCACTCTTCCTCCAACTCCCCTCCTGTTCTCCTCCCAAGGATCTGCCCCGTCTTTCCTTCCAAAAACGCCAAGGCATTTTTGCAAGCAGCTGGCATCCTCTTGAAGGCGCATTTCTGAAGGCGCGGTCCTCCAAAGTCCTCACTCGTCCCGCCCAGATTTTTCTTTCCTTTTTCTTTTCCGACTCTGCTGAGCTTAGATCCCGGAGAGGACTGGGCAAAGCCACATGGGGTTCGGCCTTGCAACGAGAGCGCTGGCGGGTTGCAACCCTCAGGAGCCTTTTGGGCAAGGCGGCGGGAAGATCAGCAGTGGATTGTAAACACATTTTTTTTTAATAATAATAATAATACCAAAATGATGTACCAGACTGGATGGGAGTGAATGAGTGAAGAGCACATCAGCTCTTCCTTATTCAGAGGCTTCACTGGCCATGCATGGTTGGCCGCGCAAGGAATTTGACTCCAGTGCAGCAGCGGTCAGTATACTTGCGAGGCAACACGATAAGATAATACATTATGATGTTAGTTATTTGGTAAGTGTGCTTTTCTTTAACTTTTAACTTTTCTTTACAGGTATATAGTACTTAGTGGGTCTTTCCCAGACATGCTCAACTATTTAAAATTCCAAACTGGCCGTACGAGTTTCAGGTTGTGGAGTTCACACCTCTCCAAACCCTGGCGGGGCGAGCTACTGTATAGAAGCCAGCAGCTATAAATATTATTTACATGGTGTTGGGGTCCTTGGCGCTCTCTGACCTTGGTTGTTTGCTTGCAGACATTTCATTACCAAGCTAGGTAACATCATCAGTGCTGATGATGCATTGAAAATGATGTTATCTAGTTGGGTAATGAAACATCTGCAAGAAAACACCCAAGCTCAGAGGACTCCAAGGACCTCACAGTTCAACCCTGAGCTACACGTATTCTCTTCTATTTGTACCAACACTCACCATCATTGATGATGTTACCTAGTTAGGCAATGAAATGTCTGCAAGCAAACAACCAAGGTCGGAGAACACCAAAGACGGCACAGTACATTCTTTCAAAGCTCCCTCTCCTTACCTGCACATCTTTCCTTCAGTGGAAACTTGGAGAAAGGGCTCACAATAATTTTGAGTTTTCCGAGGATGAAGCCTCTTGAACTACTTGTTCAAGAAAAAGTGTTTCAGGCATAGTGTCCTTTAAATGTCCTGCAGAGCCCTATTCTTCCTATTCAAAGGACAATGTGATCATGCTCCTATTTCTTTGGATGTGGTCAGAAAAGTTAGGATGGTCATTGCGACTGATGTGAAAAAACAGGTCGAGCTTTGAACACACTCGCATCGCCACCCTCTTGACTTTTTTGACCACAGCCTTGCAGACGCCCCTGAAATTCTCCCAACTCTCCGCTAACCCTTACTGGGACCAAATTTTCTGTTACCTGTCATCTTCAGTTTACCTTTGCTTGCACATATGTACATAAGCACGCATGTTTTAGGACTCAGGCAAGAATAAAAAAATCGTCCCTTGAAGCTAAAGACGAGAAGTAAAGCCGTATCGAGAGTCGCTTTGGTTATTAAACGAGATCACTTACGAAAAGAGAAGTTCATCTCCCAACTTAATGCCGGTTCTCAAAAATAACATTGAAATTTCAGACAACTTCCCAAAGAGCTCTGGAGTATTTTGCGAACAGCCTAATTTATGAATTCTGGCAACAAGATCATCCTGCGCATTGATTCCCTCCTAGCTGAGCCCGCAAGGCAAGTTAGAGGAGAGGCCAAAACGGGGCCGCTTCTCCGTTTTGATGTCTGCATAAAGAATCTGAACTGAATCGGTTGCACCAAAAATGACCCCTGACCTCATTAGCTATGCCTGACACGTCTCAAGCAAGCTGCACCGGGCAGGATACATTCAGGAATTAGTTTAGGGCAAGAACCAGCTTGTTTTGTGAAAGGTGAGAGGAGGCAGAGTCACCCCAACCGGTCCAGGACAGGGAAGGATTTCCACATGGGCCACAGAGCGGAACTCAAATATGTATTTATTTAAAACATGCATACGGCCTCCCACCTTCCAATCAAAAGTTAAAACGACACACAAGTCCGTATTAAAACCATGAAAGATCAGAAACAGCAGTCTCAAACCTCTGACGTGGTTATCCAATCTTCCCTCAGCACCGGGGGGGGATCCAGATCTTCAAAGCTTTATGGGAGGCTCGGAGGGGGCAGGCCTGCAGAACTTCGGGTGGGAGGATGTTCCACAGGGCATGGGATACCATGGGAAAGCGCTTCCAAGCTTC
Organism: Acrochordus granulatus; assembly: GCA_032468055.1. NCBI lineage: Eukaryota > Metazoa > Chordata > Lepidosauria > Squamata > Acrochordidae > Acrochordus > Acrochordus granulatus. Next base: position 5,233 of record JANHZU010008000.1, on the reverse strand, counting down.
GATCGGATGGAAATATTTAGGGGAAGGGATTAGGAACGTGCCCACCTTGTCCGACCTGGTAGGATAGGTGGATGTCCTTGGGGAAAGGCCATTCTGCAGGTGACCTTACCCAGGGTCAGATAGGGCTTTAAAGGGGATGACCACCGCTTGCGCTGCACCTGGAAAGAACTGAGAACCACTGCGGTTTGTGCAACAAAGGTGTTACGTGGACAAACCTAAGGACACCCTGTTAGGTGCACCCTGCTGCGTTCTGGAGCAGCTGAAGCTTCCAGGTGGTCTTCAAGGGCAGCCCCGTTACCGCATTGCAGTAATCCAAATGGGAACTAACCAAGGCATGAGTGTCTGTGAGCGAGGTCTTCCAGTCCAGGAAAGGGCACAATTGGCACAGTGGGTGAATTTGTGCAAAGGTCCTCTCAGCACGGGTGCCGCTTGCTCCTCAAGGAGGACCCCCAAAATGCACACCAGCTCAGTCCCGCGAAATATCACCCCACCCAGACTTAAAGATGAAGTGTCATCTGGGCCTGGGGGGCCCCAAAACCCATCGCCAGATGTGTTGAGGCCAGGTCAAGACTGCTTCTTGAAAATGCAAGTTGGCCAAGAGTCCGCTGTCCGGGAGGGAGGGATGTGGGTGGCAGATGAAGCAATATGCAGACTCTGAGCAGGAAAAGGGGATCCCCTGCTCAGATTTAAGCACAGTCGCGCCTGAAGGTTTAGATAAACTTCAGGTACTTGCAGGCTCCTGGAAGTTGGACCTGCCCAGTGCAAGGCACAGGTTTCCCAATGTCCAGAGGCACATGCCTGTACCAGAGAAAGGGAAATGATGCTGCTTTCAACAGGTGGGACCTTGAGCAAAATATATAAAAATGCACTCAGCATATAAGCGATAGGAAAGACATGTAAATAAATGTGCAAAGATAAATATCCATGCAGATTTGGGAGAAGACCGAAGCGGAATGCCTAGACTGGAATCAAAATAAGGCAAAGTCAGAATTTCCAGTTGGGAAAAGGAGAAATCTGACCACAGTGGAATCAAGAGCACTGTCTAGACGTCAGTGCACATGGATGTCGCACCAGGATTAGAGATAGATTCGGTGCATCAACGTGCAGCAAATGGATTCTTCTCTCCCCACCACCACCACCACCACATTCTTTGCATGGAGGGAGATCCCTGCCTGGCTTGAATCCTGAAACCCAGCTTGTCTAGCTCAACATTTCATGCATCCTGATCTCTAAACAACTTCCTCCTTGCAATCACCACTGGTTCTACGTCCGACAGTGAATGGATCAGGCTAACTCGAGGGAGCTGTTCCCTTTTGTCCCAGAGACCCTCTCCCCCAAAAACATCCTCAAGAATGCTTTATCTGCCCTGGCAACCACCAATCTTGGCTTGTAGGTTTCTCCCTACACCCTCCCAATCCCAGGGCAGGAGGACAGAGGAACGGATAGTATTATACCAACTTTCTGAACCGAATCCTGTTCAGCAGGGTGCGTGATGGGCTCCTTCTCAGTCCTGTGCCCCTTGTTGCGTTGCGGGTATCTCATTGGGGACTCAGGATCAGTGGCCTTCTCCAGTGGAATCACAGGAGCTCCTGTCTTGCTTTTCCATCACCCCGTCTTGCTCTCCCTCTTCCCAACTCTCTTCCCCGCTCCCAGTCGAGATCATTAAAATTTCAGGGCTGAGCACCGAACAGGCTCACGGGACTGGTAAGCATGGAAACCCATAATGACGCCCTTTTTGCTGGGATACGACCAGAGCCAACCGGGGGTTGGAAAGGGGATATTTCTCAATGGCCTTGGGACGCCAAACACATGCATAGGCGACTCTCCTTGGAGGGAGGAGGAGTGGGGGCAAGGAAGGTAGTTGGAGGGAGGCAAAGCAGGGATATGGGAACAGACTAGTCATCTCCACCTCCCTGGCATAGACAAACTGGCTCCATTAAGGCATAGGCCATGTTGGCGCATGGGACTGCCCAGGCCAGCCAGCTCTCCCCTGGCATTGTGAGTTCTTTGGAGCATGAAAGAGAAAACTGGGAGGGAGGGGTAGATGGCTTCCATCTCTCTGAGGTTTAGAAAGGAGAAAATGGGGCTAGACAGATTTGGCTTTCGTCCAGAGCACCACCCTCTTCTCTCTCTCTCTCTCTTTCTCTCATCCATCCGGCCATTTCTTCAATTTGCTGTGTAAAATTGACCCTCTGCAGCTGGTTCACGCGACAGGCTCTGCCACATCCCTTTAGAAGCATCCAGACCCTAGCAGTTGCATTCATTCTCACGTGTAAAACTTGGTTAGCTTCAACCTGGCTTCGGGTTTTGTGTGTGCATGTCAGAGAGAGTGTATATTGTGCAAAACCAGAATAAGACAAACCCAGGAAGCAGGTTAATCGTGTTATGTGAAGGAGTGAAATCCTTCTTCGTCGGGCTTCTTTAATGCCAGACAGGGGTGAGGTTTTGACTGCACAGTTGTGGCTGCCGTAACTTGAGTCCCACGACCCACCATGGGTGTCCTGTCGCAGCAGCTTTCATCCAAACATCAAAAGCAGCATTGCACCATTGCGCAACGTGCTGCAGCCCCTTGGGGCTATGCGTGCAACACCACGACCTGTGACCCTATCATTCCCTTGCAGCACAGCTTTTGTCGGACTGATTGGTGTGACGCGTCGTTCTCATGGACAGTGCTGGTTCGAAGGCAGTCCTATCCCATCACTTCTCTGAACCAAACTTTCAAATCAGAACTTCAACTCAGTTTGAGATAATGAATCAAACCCGGTGCCTTTCAATCGCTTTTCCATTCAGGTTTAAAGACAATTTGGGAGACTCGGCAAGCCTCGAAAACACCTTTTCAGGTATCCTCCTATTGATGGTTAAAGCAGGGGAGGAGGACCTGCTTCAAAGAGTTTGCCAATGAGTTTTACAACTTTGACAAACTCTGCCTATGAGATCACTTGGCTGAGTGTTGCTCTGATTTTTTTGTCTCACTTTTCTGTTAGAATTTGTTCAGGCAGGTTCACATGGATGATAAGAGACGGAGAAAGACAGCCAGCATCTCAGATCTGTCTTGCTGGTCTTTTCCGATTCACGGTTTTGTCTGTGATCCGCTACCTTCCCCAAAGCCAACCTTATTTATTTTTCTTTCCTCAACTCTTGATCTATTCTTCTAAGTTGAAGCATAATCCCTGCTACTATCTGGGCATGCGTCCCATCTAACGGCGGTTCTGCTTTTTTAGTGCCTCTTTCATTTCTATTTTATTCTCCACCTCCATTTTTTTGAATACTTATGTTCATAAATGGGACTCAGCAGACATTTAATCCTTTTCAAACTTCATCACAAAAAAATAAGTTTCCACAAAAGGTGAGCACGTTATATTGGAAGCTACGATATAATTGAAATTATCTTCCACAACAGCGTTGTGAGAGGCAGCTGTGGAAGATGGTTACAGGGAACCAGTGCTGCTTATAAGCTTTTGCATTCCTTCACAGTGATCCTATTACTTATCGCATTTCTGGCTTGCTTTTCTCTGGAACTCAAGACTTCTTCCACAGGATCGCTCCTCAAATATTATTCTCCCAGCAACAACTCTATACAGGTAATCTTTGATTTATGACACTACTTGAGCCCACAATTTTGGTTGTGAATCAGGACAGTCATAATGTGACTGGGCTCCATTTTACATTATTTTTGCAGTGGTCGTTAAGCAAATGCAGTGGTTGTAAAGTGAACATGGCAGTCATAAAAGGAACACAGTGATCATAAGGCAGATGCTGTGGTTGTAAAGTGAACATTGCAGTCATTAAATCCATTCATTGTTATGGAGTGTTTTTTTGCCAGAAACTGGATGTAAGCGCTGGTTTCTAGAAAAAAAGTCAAAAATCACGGTCACATGACTGCAGAGCACTGCAAATGGCCATAAATGTGGGCTGATTGCCAGGCACCCAAAATACGGTCATGTGGCCACAGGGGATCCTGGACATCAGAACTTTGAATCTGGGTCATAAGTCTCTTTTTTGGGTTCTGGTGCAATTTCAAGAGGTTGCTAAGTGACTGGTTTTAAGTCCAGGACTGCCTATAAAGTAGTTTGTGATTAGAGAAAGGCAGAGATCAATCCAAGATTACCCAGTGAGTTCTGTGGTCAATTAGAGACTTGAAACTAAGTCAGCCTTGTCCAGATCAACTCTTGAACCTCTGTCCCACACTGGTTCTCTTCTGCATTAATCAGATTCAGATACTTTATTGGCCAAGGATGTTTAGACACGCAAGGAATTCGATTCTGGCACAGCAGCTCTCAGAGTGCTTGCAAGACAACAGTAAATAAATAAAATAAAATAATGAAATAAATAAAGTATTATGAATTCAACAGTAAAATGTGCTTCCAAAGTGTGCAGCCAGTAGAAAAGGAAACATAGGAAAGTGTACAATTAGAACCACAATCTGCTGATAAGCGTGTATGCACATTAGGCAGAACTTCTGGATTAATTTAGAGTTTCCTCCCATGCACAGACTTTGCTATCTCAGGCCCAAGCCAGAATATACAATAAACATAACCTGGCATGTTTATGATAATTAAGAGCAGATCTATAGGATTTCGGTTTAGACTCTCACAAAGTGGGTGGGAACTGTAGTCTTTGGTGACATCATGTAGAAAGAGACACCACTTCTTAAAGGTATTGCATATCATTTCTGGAATTGAGTCTAATTCTGGCCACAAAGGTTGTGAGCGGTCATATTTGGGTGTACTCTCCTCACATCCTTGACTTTGGAAAGTGGACATTCAACGCTGTGAACCTGCATTTGTTTCCAAGTCTACCTCTTCCCTGGATAAGTAAAAAGATCCTATAAGACTGGAGGTGTTATGAAACCCTTCTTTGTCAACCTCCACGCAACACTAAATCTAGGTGTGTCAAACAAACCCTAACATTAAAACAAGAATATAAGTTACCAACTACTTTATTTATCAGAAAATAAAGCCTTCCTAAGCATTTATGCAAGAAGAGATACATTTTAGCAGGGGACTAGAAGAGGGGACAGAGACCACCACGAGATGGGTTCAAGGGGCATTGTAAAGCAGTTAAGAATTACTTCTTTCAAAGACTCTGCATCTTGGCAACTTTAAGACGCGTGGACTTCAACTCCCAGAATTCCTAGGTTAGCTATTGCTGTGCTTTGCTGGCTGAGGAATTCTGGGAGTTGAAGTCCACACATCTCAGAGTTGCCAAGGTTGGACACCCCAGCTCTAGACAA
>JANHZU010007999.1:3998-14882 GCA_032468055.1 Acrochordus granulatus | reverse complement strand
GTTTGTGATTGTAGTAGCCCATGTGTTACAAAATTCATTCATTCATTCATTTTAAATATGAAGACATATTGAAACATTCTGGTTAAACCCTCTGTTCAGCGCATGATTTATTATACACATTGCAATTATAACATCCTATGCAAAGATAATGATCCAACCCTGTTTAAATATTTCCTGTAAAGGAATCCTATCACCTTTTAAGACATCAAGTTTCTTTTTGTGCCACATTTTGTTTATTAGATGCATTTGCATCTGCATTGATAGACCTTTGCAAGGATAGAAAAAAACAATCCTCATGTGATTGCATTGAAGATTTAATGCAAGAGTTCATAACATTTAGTGTGTCTAACTACCAGGTGCATGGTTACACTAACAAACCAAAATATGCCCAGGATTGGATAACCAGGCTCTTCTATGTGTAGGAAGCCAGGTTCTAAGAGGAACCGTTGAAAATGCTGAGAGGTTTAACTATTAAAGGGAGACATGACAGCTATCTTTAAGAATAGCATATAGAAGATGAAGTAGGTTTCTTCTCTGTTGTTTTGACTAGAACTAGTGGTAGAAATTTCAGGAAGAAAGCCTGAACTAAATGTTTTAAGAGAACATCTATCCTGGAATTAGTAAATGTTGCTTTCTTGGAGACACAACTAAATCTGGTTGAGGTTGTATCTGATGTTTTAGAATCTACACTGAGAAAAGCATTGAATTATAGATCTGAAACATCCCTTTGAAATCAAATCAATAAGGTCCTATCACATACAAAATTATTATTTTTTCCAAAGTTCAAGTCTGGGTCATAAAGAATAATGCCTATATATTGCAATCTGTGAACTCATTTTAGAAATCCTGCTAGCCAACGTAAAACCTTGTAAGGATTAAATGCTAAGTCAGTTTTAAATTGTAGACAGAATAGTAAAATAATAAAGGAAATCCACTTTTCTTTGATTTACAATCCTTTTCCCAAAGAACAGTGAGGAATACTTGTATCTAGATATGTCCTGCTGAGGATTTGGACTTCACTGAAAGATATGAAAGACCTTATTTGAGACCTCATGGCTAGAAGGAGTAGCCTACTTGGCCACATCAGCCTTATATTTAAAGTTGTTAAGGATATGAATCTTCAATTTAATTAAATTTAACTTTGATTTAAAATCTCTTGGACGTTATGTAGCAGCATCTTATAGCATCTTTCTTAGTATCAGTCAGATTTTATCCTGCTTGGGACGGCTAGTAATAATTTTTGTAATTTATGGGATTGAATTATCTTGTATTTTATAAATTTTGCTAAATATCCTATTGGAGTTCTGAGTTGCATCCAAAAATTTGGCCTCTCCTTATATTCAGGGCTGGCTCCATGCTTCTAAACATTCCCTTGAGTCCTAATGTGGATTAAGGCTCCTGCTTTGTCTTCTACAGATTCAACATTCAATCTGTAACATCCTCCAGTAAAACTGAGAAAGCTCCTATCTGAAAACCTGGAGGAAAAAGAAAACATCTACCAAGGAGTATATATAATACTGGATCTCAGGATAGTGACCTGCTAATAAGGCTATCAGATACGGGTTATAAATATTTGGACAAATACCAAAAGGAAGCAAAGAGGTTTTGAAAACTCTTAAACTGCTGCAATCTCATTTAGAGATTAGCAGATGATATGTGGTTCTGGTAAGACTCTTGTTTTCTCTGGAGAAGGAAAATATTGGGGTACAAATATAATTTCTAATGTTTTTGTTCCCTGATGAACAAAGATAAAAATCATTATTATATTTTTTTTGGAATTGACTCCACCATCTCCTGGACCATTTTCAAACCAAATAACATAGCCCTGATGTAACATCTTTTAAAGCATCCTTCCAAACATTTTATCGATTTTCCAAAAATCAATAAAATGTTTAATTGTATTCAATCATTAAGAGTAAATTCAAATTTTGTTCATTCAATCATTTATAAAACTGCATTTTGTAGGAGTTCTCTGCATCCAAAGCACTTCAAATTGAGAAGATTGCTAAAAACATGCATTATAAAAAGGTAAATTTTCCCCTTTCCGTTGTGGCCAATTCTAGGGGGCTGTGCCTATCTCCATTTCATCCAAAGAGCCAGCATTGTCCAAAGATGATTCTCTGGCCATGTGGCCAATATGATTATGTGCCAAGGCTCGTGGAACACTGCTACCTTCCCACCAATTTATCTATTTATCTACTTGCATTTTGCATGCTTTCAAACTGCAAGATTGGCAGGAGCTAGGGTGAATAATGGGAGCTCACCTCATTATATGGCCCTTGGATCTCGAACTCGGGCTGCTGACCTTCCAGCCAACAAGCCCAGCATCTTAACAACTAAGCCACCCTGCCCCACACAAAAAACTAGGATATAAATATGATATACAGTATTCAAGATAAAAGCACTAAGCTGAGGTTTCACTTCCCTTCTCTGAGCTCTTCTATATAATGTGACTCCAACTCTCTTTCTTCAGAAGGGTCTTTTTTTCTGAAGGCATGTTACATAAAGCAGAATGTTCTTGAATGCTAGCTTCAGTCTGAAATTAAAGAAAATTAACAGAATGGCGTGGACTGAAGGGCACACAGCAATCACAAATAAACTGATGTTTGTTTTCCATTTGCTTCTGGCTTGGCAGGAAGGAATCCCAAGCACTATGTCAGCAACAAAACTGCAGATGTAGAGTATTAGGAAAGAGACCAGAGATTTAATGGCCATGATGTGAGCTTCTGTCCGTGGATCCTTGAAGCCTGTTGTGCTCTGTCTCATCTGCTTGGTGTGCCTCCACAGCGATGCAATTAACAAGGTGGACGATGCCAGGAAAATCAGAAGAGGGATGACTGCCCAAGTCAGATACATGAAGAAGACTTGCAGGTAGGAGATGCTTCCCATGTGATTTTCAAGGGTGATGTTTTTCAGATAGCGCTCAGTTGAGTTGCACAGCTGGATGCTATAATCCATCCAGATGTAAAGGAGGCATGAAATTAAAGAGACCAACACTGACCCCAGAAGTAGCATCGGAACCATCTCTGTAAATCTCATTTTCATGAGGAGAAAGTACCGGTGAGTGAAAGTGGCAATTTTTACACAATAGAAAGCACTGAGGCAGGCAGCAAACCAGAGACAAGATGTGCTGGCCAGCACCAGAAGAACTGACTGTACCTTCAATGCATCCCACTGATATAACCTGGGAGAAAATGTAGAATGCAGGATGGTTCCCTGAAAGAGAATCCGAGACAAACTAAGGCACGTCAGGATGACTTCACAAGTGGGAGACTTTTTCCCTTTCATCCACATTGAGGAGCCAGCAACCACAATAAAGGTACTTGCAGCCATACCATGGAGCTGTGGGCTGTGATCAGCACTTGGAAGAAGGTCTGAATAAGTGGTGACATGGTTATGTTGAGATCCATTTGTCTTCTTCGTCTTGCTTTTCTGAACTTCTTGGTGATCCTTCAAATGATCTTCCATTGAGTCACTTCAATGACAGCATGGGAGATTGGGCCTTTCAGAAATGGAATACCTATATATTATGATCCAATATAAATATTCCTCTCTCTCTCTCTGTCCTTCCTTCTTATAATCTCTTGCTGTATGAGAGACTTTGTTCTCCAACCTTGCCTTTTCTCTCATCCATAAAGTTTGTGGAAATCAATGCCTGGTGTATTATTCTGGTGTTGCTTGAGAGCATGCAAATATCAGATAGCATTTCACTGTGGCAAGGATGCCAATGAACACACCTGCCCTTGTTACATTCACTCTTCCTATTTTTCATTCTTTTCCTGAATGTCAGATTTCAGATTCTCAACTCCTTAGAGAATGTGCGTATCTTTTCCTCTTGTATGCTCTCAAACAGTGCTGAATAAAATTGCCTTCTCCAGCTAGGCTCAACTGACTGGTCATGGTTTGGTGGTTGAGGATGTATGAAGGCCAGTAACTGATTTTAGGGGTTATGGGAAGGCAGATTTATCAATGGTTCATTAGCTAAAAGTTCTCCAGTATTTTTCAGAAACAACTTCTGGTCCTTAGGTAAACTGTATTATGTAGCAGATGGACAAAATATAATTGATAAGTTCCAGAAGCTGATCCACCATATTTCATTTGTCCAGAATCGATTTAAAATGGGGCACTTTAGCTGTCAGGTGGAGGGCAATGAAAGAGATAGAGGTCACCAGACTGCAAGATAATTTTGTAATATTTCTATAATAATTCTTCATTATTATCTTTATTCTTTCTATATAATTAAATCTGTAGACTTAGAGACAGGGAAGACGGTCTTTGATCCGTTTATTAACACCTATGTGGACTTACTCTCCCAGTTTTCAAAAACCTGACACTTTAACTAGCCTAGATTCTGACATGTTGATAACAGAGTATGATTAAATTTATTTATTTTTCATACTTTTCAATGGACTCTCCCCCTTCCCAAATATAATCTTTATTATCTGTCCCCCAAGAATTCTCTTCCTTACAATTCATCTCCTGATATATTTTGAATAAAAGTAACAATGGGAGGTTATGTTGAATAAAGTCACAAGACAGGAGGCTTAAAAGATTTAACCGTACCATTAGAAGAGAATATTTGTAGCTCAGGGTTGAACTGTAAAGTCCTTGGTGTTCTCTGAGTTTGATTGTTTTCTTGCAGATGTTTCATTGCCCCAAACTCATTTGCACTGATGAAATCACCTAATTGGGTAATGAAACGTCTGCAAGAAAACAACCAAGTTCAAAGAACATCAAAGACTCCATACATTAAACAGTTTGTCTCTGATCATGTGCCCTTATGCAATTGTTAAAAGAAGAATAAAACTCCAAGCACTACACATAGGAATGTTTTAACTATTATTAATTTCATCCTCAGATGGATAGACAGATCCAGGGGGAGCTCCAGGGATGTAATGATGAAAACAGCTTCTAAGCACTAATCTCCATTCCTTTGGGCTGGCTCATGATTCTTTTGTTAAGGAACAGTTTTCACGAAGAAGGCTTCACTTTCATGTGCACAAAGGCTCATCTAATCCATCCTTCTGGAGGTGGAGGATTTTTAATGCAAAGCACTGTGGCTGGGAGAAAAAGGAGAACTTCCATGTTATCTGCAGCACAGGGGCCATCTGCATAACCCTTCCCTTTTTTAATCCTGCCTTTATTATTTGTATAAATAACTCAAGGTAGTAAAACATAACTTATACTCCTTCCATCCTTCTATTTCCCCTACAACAACTACCCTGTGAAGTGGGTCAGGCTGAGAGAGAGTGACTGGCCAAAGTCAGCCATGACTAAGGTTGGACTAGAACCCACCATCTCCTGGTGATTAGTCCAAAGTCACCCAGCTGGCTTTCTGCCTAAGGCCAGACTAGAACTCACAGGCTCCTAGTTTCTAGCCTGGCACCTTAACCACTAAACCAAACTGTCCCTCGTCTTCCCTTTTATCCTCATTGTGGAGAGAGATTCATCAAAAGCAAAGTCTTCAAAACTGAGCTCCGCTTCTGGCGACCTCATGTGTGTAGTTTTCTGCAAATAGTACTTTTTTTTAAAAAAAAGTGCTTTTAAAAAACTGAAAAAGAAAGAAACTTCCCAGTCTATCTTACAATCCTGGGATTTCAGAGTGGCCTTGCATCCAAGTACTGATCCAAGGTTGTCTTTGCTATCACTTGCTACGATACAAATGAACGTATGTTCTTTGATTGTGGCAATTATACAAATGTGATTTGTCATTGATTTCTTTCTGGGGGCTTTTAAAATTTCCTAATTTAGCTTACCATCCTGGGATTTCTAACTAGGTTAGTTGTTTGAGATCAACCAAGGTCAACTGGTGATATTATGTATAAAAATTAACTTGCAGGAAAACCTGTCAAACATACAGGAAAGCTCTGAAGTTTGCATGGAACAATAATGTACCTGATTTTAGATATAGTGGGGCAAAAGAAAATCCTCAACCCATTTTCCTATACAAGCATTGTTTCCAAAAAAGGGTAGAAAAATTTGCATATGAGCAATGCAAAGAAAATATTTAATTCACAAATAAAAGTAAAGTGAAATTCATAGAGTGAAAAATAAAAACAATAAATCATTGGATACAATTGCCTAGCCGTGGCAATAACCTGAATTACAGAAGGCAGTTGCTTTTTTTTTATTTCCAGTATCACACACAGAGTATTCAGTTTCTCAGAAATGCTAATACATATTTAGTTAATTTCCATGTATAATTTTTCACCAAAACAAAGCAAGCAAAAATGAAAACCATTTTAATATTTTAAAATCATCAACACATTTTCATGCTACAAACTTTCATACAATAAATCACTATTTTTTTAAATAGTACATTAACAGTACATTTTTAAAGATTTATCAGCAAGTGTTTCTGTGCAGGTAGTCCTCAACTTACGACTACAGTTGGGACTGTATTGACATTGATAAGCGATGCAATCACTGAGTGAATCATTACATGACTATGCCCAATTTTACAACTATTTTTGCTGAAGTCATTAAGCAAATCTGGCTTCCCCCATTGACTTTGTTTGCCAGAAGTCATCTGGGAAGGTCGCAGTTATTGATCATGGATGTGGCAACCATTGTAAATGTGAGCTGTTTGCTGTTTGCCAAGTGCCTGGATTGAAATCATATGACCTCAGGGTTGCTGTAATTGTTGTAAGTGTGAGGACTTGTTGTAAGTCACTTTTTTTCAGCACTGTCATAACTTTGATCAGTCACTAAAGAAATGGTCATAAATCAAAGACTACTTGTACTAGAACATCTCCATTCATCAAAGGGTCCTCAACATCTACTTAAAGTATTCCCATTCCAATTTTGTACTTGCCTGCAGACTGGACATTATGGGCATTGCAGTCCAAACTATCTGAACCTCACCACACTGGAGAAGTAAGAATGCAATATCTTTCTGCTGCCATAATTACAAACTCTAGACATGATCAGAAAAATGGGATGACATGGAATGAATGGTGATAGGTGCATGAACCATCTAAAGCTTTGCCAGAGGAAATCTATCCTTTCTTTCTTATATTACATTTGTATTAGGTATTTTTAATAGAAATTGCTCAAGAGGCAGTTAAGAACAATATAATTCAAGATAAAATGTGACATTATTGAAAGATGATTGCAAATCCATTAACAAAGCATCTATAAAGAAAAAGTAGCTACGGCTGAAGCAAACAAGTCAATTAAGATACCAAACTTTTTTTTTAAATGCCACTTTTCATACAATCAGGGATTATTTAGGCTGAGTCCAATCTCTGGAATTTTGCAAAAAAAAAAACCAATCCAAATTAAAGCAGGTAGTTTCTGCTTACAGATACTCAGTGAAGGAGATCACACCATCTCAGCAGATAATTGGTTCTATTATTGAGCTGACCTTACTGTTAGGAACTGTTTCCTAAAATTCAACTGGGATCTGTTTCTCTGTATTTTAAAATAATTATTTTATGTTCTGCTCTCTGGGATGCGAGACAACAGATCTTCACTTTCTTCTGTGTGATAGTCTTTCAGTACTAATGTAGTGCTAACCAACAGTATCCACAAAGAACTGTCAAAAGAATTAAAATGACAAGTGTGAAATATTGATCCAAGGCAGGACACTTTTGTACATGCATCCACATCTCACTTATTACAAAGGAGCAGGGCTTGAACTACAATGCCACACTCATTATCTTGCCTATTTTTCCTTCTTCTGCACACACAACTTCATTTTTACAATAACTGTATTAAAGTTTACAAATACAAAGATAAAAACACAAAATAAAGAAAATATAAAAAGTAAAGAAAACAAGTGATAGACAAAAAAGAGAGGAAAAACAAAAGAAAGATGTATAAATGATGACTTACCCCTGCCTCCAGACAATTATAAACAATTTGAATAACACCTTTTGTAATATTTCAATAATAATAATAAAAATATTTTTCTGATATCTCATCCTTATCAACAATCAAACTGCAAAAACACATCATTCAGTCCTAATCAGCACAAGTCTGTTGAGAGCTACCTGAAATATTAACATATATACTTCAATCTTAGTCAAACAACAGTGGAGTCCTTGGTGCTCTCTGAGATTGGTTGTTTCCTTGCAGACGTTTCATTACACAACTAGATAACATCATCAATGCTGATGATACCTTTGCATTTACAACCATCACAACATCCCCACAGTAACATGATCAAAATTCAGGCACTTGGTCATCAGCATGTATTTACAATGGTTGCAGCATTGCAGGGTCATATAATAGCTATCTGTGATTCACTTAACAACCATGGCAAAAAGGTCATAAAATTGGGTGCAACTCATTTAATAATTGCCTTGCTTAACAACAGAAATTCTTGTCCCAATCATAATCATAAATTGAGGACTACCTCAACTACTGATGCTAACATATCTCCACTTAGTCTTTTTGATGCTGAACATACTCAGCATCAACCATCACTTTTCACAGGAGGTCTCCTGATCATCTGAACTTCTCCTCAGCTTCTTGCATCCTCCTAAAATGTTGGGCCTGCAACTGGACACTCTCCTCAAGGTGAGGAATGACCAATGCAGAATAAAGAAGACCTCAGTGAACTATTGCTTCCTGCAATTAGGAAACTGTAGTTCTGTTGCAGCCAAAAAATGCATTTCCTTTTGTTTTGTGCAAATCACATCACTCTGCTGATTCAAATTCAGTTTGTGATCAGCAGCCATTCCAAGATATTTTTCACACATGCTATTTAGAGAGCCAATTGTTCCCCCATCTTATATTTTTGCATTTGACTTATATTGCCTCCATTTATAGCTTTCCATTTCCCTCTGTTAAATTTCATTCTGCTCCTTTTAGTCCATTTCGCTAATCTATCAATATCATTTTCAATTGTATTTCTACTCTCCAAGGCTCTAGCTATCAGATTTGAAGATTTGATAACAATTCCTCTCATCTTGGCATCCACATCATTAATAAAAATTTTAAAAGAATTGGGACAGAGCTGAAATGTAGGAGGAGGGCACAAACATAAACTCTTTCCAGTTTATGCTTACAATATTGAAACCAGCTATGTATGATTATTTTCCTCATAAACCATGATAGGTAGTGTTTGTCCTTTGTTTGCTGAATCAGATAGAGGGAGAACTTGGACTTCAAGATTTCATTTCAACTGTAAAGTTGAAATTAAGACAGAGTCTATCATTAACATTTCTTCCAAGTGAACACCTTAAGGCATTTGGTTATCAGAGATATGTGCTGGGTAGAAGAAAAGTCACAGAAAGCCAAAGTGGATAAAGACACAGTGAACTGTCTTCTTCCAATCCAGAAAAATGGCCATCTTAATAACAGTAGTTTTGTTAGAGATGTATTTGGAAATGTACCCTGCCCTACCATCTTGTGGTGCTCAGCTGGCTTTCAATAGTAAAATCATAATTTAAAAATTATTAGAATTTCAAACATTAAAATTATTAGGACATTAAAATATTATTATCATTGTGAAAAATACCAAAAGAAATCTAAAAGTATTGAAAGACTATTTTAACAGGATCATCCACCATTTTTGGAAGGTAAGCAGATTCAGCTGTTCTTCCCAAATCCAAGGGAGAAGTCCTGACACAGGTCCAAGGTTGAATTGAAATTATATTAGGACCTTTGGCCAATTAACATAACTACTGAAAATTTATTCCAAAGGTTTGATGATCTATGGAGAAGACCTACCAATAGATTTTCTACAAATAGACCCTAGCAGAAACTTACATACACATGGACTGTGGTGTGGTCAATACTGAATCTTTCAAATAAGCAATTGGGCATTTGATGATGAGAAATGAAACTTAGGATTTCTGAATGTACATTATGTTCCCTATTGCCCTGCTACTATAATGGGACGTGAGAAAGATCCTGAGAAATTGGACAAAGAAATGCTGCCTAGGGAACAGTTCGATAAGAAAGGACAGAGCCCACAGTTGCATAATGTGCAGAGCAAGAGGCTCAGAAAGGACCCTCCCCAGCTTCTCAGGCTGTAAAAGAGACAAGGGAGATTTGTATTTTCAGGCTTGCAAGATTCTGTGAATGTAGCCCTACATCAAAGTAGAATTAACTCACCTGATTGTGTTTCTTGTAGTCTACCTGGGAAGGCTGACAGCTACTGTATAGCCAAACTAGCAGTATTTGGAAAAGAAGAATTAATAATTCAACACAGTAGATGAAAGAATATGCAGAAAACCAGGAAAGGAGAGTAGGGAATGCTATAGGATTCTCATTTAATGTCAACTATAAACAATGTAACAACATCTTCAAATGTCTAAGTAACAATATGAAGGACCTTGAATCTAGGGGAAAAGAACATGCAAGAAAATGAAACCAACAAATTTATTTTCTTTTCAGTTCTTTGTAACCAGCTCTAAAATATATATATATCTCTCCCTCCCTTCCTCCTTCTCTCTCTCTCTCTCTCTCTCACACACACACACACATCTATCTATCTATATATCATAAATTCTCAGTGGCCTATACAAATTATGAGCAACCCAAGTATTTAAAATAGAACGTTCATGTTTGGAATTAAATATAAAATTCTAAAACCCTAATTATCATGAAATCAGTCAAACTGAGCATCCCATCACACACCATGTCTGGACAATGGAAGTCAATCTAATTCCTAAGGGAGACTATTTGTCTAAGTTGTAGCTTCTACTGAAAAAAATGGATGTGCCTAAAACTTATTTGGAAAACCATTGGGAACTTTCACTTCAAGACAAAACACTCGAAGGATTTTGAATGATGCAGAACAAGAGTTGGCATGGGATAGGAATATTTATAATAAGGCAGAGGGTGGCACGAGCAGTTAAAATGCTGCACCCCCAAGAGTCAGCCACAACTGGCAGGGGAAACTTTACCTTTACCTAAGAATATTTTACACAA
>JANHZU010007998.1:9780-20658 GCA_032468055.1 Acrochordus granulatus | reverse complement strand
AAGACAGGGGGGCCTGGCATAATGCAGTCCATGGGGTCGCGAAGAGTCGGACACAACTGCGCGACTGAACAACAACATTATGTTTCATTACAATGAAATTTAGATTTATTTTTAAGTACAGGTTAGTCAATTTGGACCCAAGTTGGAATGATCCAAATTGGTTTCTGCTTGAGTGCTCTTCTGTATCCTCTCCACATAAAGAACTGAGATGTTTAAAACTTTGTGAAAATCTTTTCTAGCAGGCCAGTTTTCTATAGCTGCATTTAGAAGATTACACAAACTCTGCCTTGGAGCAGCAGAAACCAGCTGCATATAAGTCAAATGTTAGCGTGCATAATCATCCCTTCCATCTTCTTTCAAACTGAGAAAACATTCTTGTTTTGTCAAAGCAGAGTTTGTTGTGGCATCTGAAGCATCAATCTGTAGTTTGGGTAGTTCTACAGAAAATTTAATCTAAATAAAGTCTGTACTGAAGAATTTTTATATTTGTCAAGAAATGAGTTCGATGTAATCTTTTCTTGTAATCTATATCCAACTTCTTTTTTAAAAAACTCTTGCTTTAGAAAACTATGATACTCCTATACAAAGCTATAGTGAAGGGATTGCGTGCAACTGATTTAGTGGGAATGTTACAACTATGGCATGGGCTAATCTTTGTAAAACCTCATGGTTTAATTATTTTTAACATGTTTGGACATGAACTTGAATTGTTGGTGAGTTTATGGTCACTTATTCTGACTTATGAGAAATTATGAAGAGGCACAGTGAGAAACCAAATAAATGGTTCTAAAACAACTTCTGAGTCAGAGGTTGTTCAGCCAAAGATGTTATATAAGGATTCACATGATTTTTAAAAAGAATGACAAATATTATTTCTCAATGAGAAATGAAAAAAAATGAGCAAAAAATTGGACACTGTCACGTTAGCCATCTGATCAGAAAATGTATACATCTATGAATGTCTAAATATTTGTGTCACTAGGGTTTTTTTTTTGGAAGCTGTCCACTTTGGGATAAAACAAAACTAAGCTGGGCAATTTGTAGCCTCCAAGCCACATACAATCTCCTTGTCCCCATTTTTGCTCTATGAGGCTCTCCAACCATATTTGCTGAAAAACATAATTGTCCACTATTTTGAGAAGGGAAACAGATAAAAATTATAATGTAAATATAAAAATAAATACATTACAATGAAACAACAGAACCCTGAAAACTACCCCAAACTCATCATTATGTGATATGGCCATCACAACTCCTTCCGATCACCACCTCTCTCTCCAAAATAAACACAAATCATAGAAGCAAATGGTTGCCTACCTGTCCTAAATCATTTATGTTATTGGATCCTGGAAAGCAGACTTATGAAAACCAGTATACAAAACACTAAATTTAGCTGGGATATTAATAATGACAATTAGCAAAGAAGTCTCTTCTGACCAATACAATAATCTATCTACTGATAGAAACAGTAGGTATCCTCATGTTATTTTCCTTCCTTCCTCCCTTCTTCTTTTCTTCATTCAAAATCCATTGAAAAGCAACTTTCCCTCCCAGTTTTGTCTCTTTTCCTCTGGTGAAGAGATTCATGTCATGGAGGAAACAATATGATAGGATTCTTCTCAACGTTCTTCCTCCTGCAGTGGCTGAACTGCTCCAAGGCTATGGCATAGTTCTAGGGTTCTGCATGAATCCTATACTTTAGAAGCAAGGGGCCCTGGTTGTTCCCCAAAGCACTTCCAAAGAATAACTGCACTTGAATCTTCTTGAAACAAAGCACCTTGGAAGGTCTGTACAACCCTCAGAATCATTTAAAACTTCCCTCTCGTCACCCAATATGTAAAACAATTCTATGTATTAATTTTATAACCCCAACTATTACTGCAATGGTCAAATCCATGGATTTAGGAGGATATGATTGAAGATCCTCCTTCACTCTCTTGTGGTTTTTTTCCTTTTCATATTTTTTCAAATACAGGCAATTTAGGACAAAACTTCCCATTGCAAATACTGCACGGATAGAAATTCAAATGTATGTGCTGTCCCAGTTTAAGATATATGAAAGGAGATTTAACTGGAATAAAGTAGGAAAAAATCCTAGAGTGCATTAGCTCTGGGAAGCTTTTCTTTCAAAAATAATAACAGTTTTGACTATTTGGGGTAAATTCTGGCTAGGAATTTTTTTTTTTTTGATGAAGATTTATCATATTGGGACATACGTCTTTCTCACTGGCATGCTTTGCTTGGGACATCTGATCTTTTGGATCTGTGTATTAATGACATAGCAAAGATGTCTGCAAGCTGGTGATAAATAGGTAGGACTGGCAGACTACGATTTGAAGACTCTGTAGATTTGAATGCTTAACTGACCAATTCTGTTTTTTCTGAAGTTATTTATGATTCCTTCTCCAATGTTTATTGAAAATAGAGGAGGCTGATTGACATAAAGGCAAAAATGTCAGATATTGTTTGCTGCATCTGAAAGTAAGAATCAGCCTCCTTGCTGTTCATGTCCTGCAAGTAATTCCAGGTAAGACACTCATTTGGTCAACTGAACTTGATTGATCAGGAATTTTTCCCTCATTTGGCTATAAAGCAGGGTAGCATCCCAAAGTGAAACTCCTCTTGACATTTCTTAAATTAACAATTCAAGATCTGCTGTAGATTTTAGTCCTGGGTATAGAATATGACTCACCAGATTATCTATCTGAAGTAACAGAACCTCAGATAAACAAACAACGGAAAGGAAATACAGCTGCTTAACTGAACCACAAACCTACACAATGAAATTAATTTGTAAAGTCTATTCAATGAACCACTGCTGATCTTGCTATAAATATAACCTGTCCCTTTTAATGTCTTTCTTTGGAAGAATTAGTCTATTTTCAAAAGTCTTCTTCAGAAAGCTCTTATGGTGTGTTAAATGTTCTACCCATTTCCATTTTTTGTTCTGTTCGACTGCAAAATCTGACTCAATCAATTAACACAAGGTACCTTTGAAGTGATCATGATGTTATTCAATCAATCAATCCAAATTCTAGCATTTTTACATTGGATGGATTCATATCTCATGTTCAGCCACAAATTTGTTATCCATGGTTTGGTAGCTAAACAACTGCCTTGGTTGAGGCATCATTCTATGTTACAAACCACAATGGCCAATTTACAAACACTCTAAAATCCCAAACAAAGTATGGCTTAGCATGGTTTTAATTTTAGCTGTAACAGTGAGTCAGCATAACAAGTTCATGTTCAACAGAAATGGAGGGAATCAGGCTGAGGAAAGCTGATTTACTATATTTTAGAAGCTTGCCTGAAACCATTCTTATAATAAGGTGAGGTATATTTCCCCCCCAAAAGTATTACAGAACTACTAAAGAGAAGTTAACTATTAATAGTAAACCCCTTAAAATTAACTTCTCCCTCTGTCGTCCCATAACATTACATTTTTGTATATATGTATAAAACAAACTGATTGGAAATTATTGGAAATAACTGATTGGAATTATTCCATGTTTTCTATTCCAGTGTTTTTATACCTTCCATGAAATATGTTAGATGTCATCCCCACCCCCACCCTCATTCTCACAATTTAAAATGAACACACAAACTGAAAAATAGCTCTGAAATACTTGATTATACCTACTCAGTTCTGTTTCCTGAAATGCTTTTGTGTAGTTTTTCCTTTTACAAGCAAACCCCCAAAAGCTTTGCTCAGAAGAATTACTCAGGGACAGGTTGTGCCCATAGATGAAGGATGGATTCAAAAGCCCTTCTGCTATGAGAGAGGAAGGAATCTTGTCTCAGGGTCTTCTACTCAACAATAGCCTTCCCTTCCAATGACTCACAGACTCAAAAGTTGTCATCTTTGAAGTGCAGATATTGGAGAGGGAGGATAAAACTTCATCTTGTTGTCATGTTCTCCAGCTTCTTGATTTCATACTAGAGCATAAAGTGCTATGGCATTGTTTTATAAAATCTGGAGCTTTCTTCCCCCATTTTGAGCCCCCCCACTTATTCTGGTTTTACCTTGTGGCTCCTATATTCTTGTAGTGACACATAAGGAGATGTTTAAAGGTTTTCTTGAAAGTAGCATTGCAGAGAGCATAGCAAGCAGGGTTGATGGTGCTATTGATATAGCACAACCAATAACCAATTGTCCATACTGTGTTGGGAATACAAGATGAACAGAAACTGTTGATGAGTACCATAACATTGTATGGTGTCCAAGTAATGATGAAGGCCAGCAGAATAGCCAAAATAGTCCTGGTCACTTTTTTCTCCCTGGAAGGAGGAGCCTTCTTTTTGGCAGGTTGTTTTGTCATCTTGACAATCTTACGTGCTACAATGTTCTGCTTCTCCTCTCCATTTTGTCCATCAGTGGTGACAATTTCCACAGCAGTATTAGGAGAGCCACCATAATCTCCTTTGGGGGATTTTGTGAGTATCCTAATGCATGTCAATTTAGAATTATCCACTTTTGCATTAACTTGGGAGACAGAAGCCCTGGCATTCTCAGTGACCGCTTCATCCTCTTTCACATTGGAAGCACCTGCACTGACAGAGGTGGAGTCATTTGAGCTCTCTTTTTCTTCAGCTGGAACACAGTTCTCCACCACTGGTTCCCCTGTGGCTTTACCATTCAGGATTTTATTGTGTTCAGTCCCATCTTCATTGGTTGGGAGGTTGTTATTATTTGGTTTCCCTATTTTTCCTTGAACCAAACTTGGTGATGCGGGCTCCTGGTTTTGGCCTCCTTCCTTTTTCTCTTTTTTAATCCTGCTCCTACTAGCACGGGATATTTGCCAGTACAGAATAGTCATGATCACAACAGGCAGGTAGAAAGCTGCAATAGCAGTGCCAAAGGTGACAGCTGTATTGGATAGGAACTGAATATAGCATTCCTTATTCGGTACCGTCCTTTCTCCTACAATAAACTGCCAAAAGAGAATTGCAGGTGCCCATAAAATGAAAGAGAGAACCCAGGCAGCTGCAATCATCATCCCTGCCATCTTAGTGGTCCGCCTAACTGGATAGGTTAGGGGTTTGGTCACACAAAAATACCTGTCAAAACTGATTATGAGAAGGTTCATGACAGAGGCATTGCTGACCACATAGTCAAGGGCCAACCACAAGTCACAAACCACAGGTCCTAATGGCCAGGAGCCTATCACAGTGTAAAGTGTGTACAGGTTCATGGAAAAGACACCAATGATCAAATCAGCACATGCCAAGCTGAAAAGAAAGTAATTGTTGACAGTTTGTAGATGCCTGTTGACTTTTATGGATACCATAACCAGAATGTTCCCAATGATGGTCACCAGGCTGAGGGACCCAGCCACCAGGACAATGAAGACAACCTCAACTGTTTTATAAGGACTTGGCATCGTCATTCTATCTTCCAAATAACTTATGTTTGTGGAGTTATTCATTTCTGCATCTGATGACTGAATGCTTGTTTAAGCCTGCAGAAGAAAAGAAAGAAATAAAACAAAAATGTAAGATATTGTTTAACTTGCTTTTGACAAATGAAGAAAAGAACCAATGCTCACTAGCAGAGCACATGTTCTTGCATGCAGAAAGTCCTAACTTCAGTCATTGGTATCACTGAGTTAGTCTGGAAAATTTCCTTTCTGAAAACCTGAAATGATGATCCAGGTCATTGTTGACACCATTCAACTAGATGGCTTGATTCAATAAGGATACTTTCTTATACTGCTTAAGATGGAATGAAAAGAGTGAAAATATGTACAAAGGGAGAGAGAAAAAGCGAGAACAAGATTAATAATAACAATACAAAACATTAATGAATTATGAAGTAGTTGTACTTCAACATTTATGATCTGGCATTATCCCCACAGAAATATGACAAATAAGTAATGCCATTTGAAGCAACACTTGAACAGCTTGCTAGCTTCTGAGTGAATCAGAGAAGGATTCTGTACAACATCCCTGATTAAAGGAAATTATCTAAATATCAAGGTGTAAAGTAGTTATCAATTATCATGACCAGGTGCTGTGCATGTTTAAGACAAGGTGCTTCCCCTCATTTGGTTGGTTTATATATTGCAGATACTTTTCAAGCAAAGCACTGGGGTCACTCTACATTACCTAGAAGTAGAAGGCCACTTCTCTGCTCAGGACTTTCTTAATCAAGAGAGCCCTTGATTAAATGTTCATCAAAAGAAAATATCCCTTTAAAGCTCTTCCTAGCTGCTTAAGCAGAAATACTCACTAGATATTTATTTATATTTCATTTATTAGATTTTTATTCTGATTATTCTTCTACAGAGTATATATATATACCTGTGGGCTACACAAGAAAGAACCTGAAAATAACTCAACAAATTAAAGCAAGCTCTTCTCTGACTGGTACAGTGATAGTGTTGTACTCCCTTTTCTGGCTCTATGGTTTTTTGATAAGTTTGTAAAAATCAACTCTGAACAAACTGTGCCGTTCTAAAAGAGCTACCCTTCTCTCAACAGTGTTTGAAGAAGTAGACAAACATAGGTAATTCAAATGAAGGGAGGATTCAACTTTATTATGATGCATTTATTTAAACTCTGCATCAGGGGCAGGAAAAACTGTGTCTGTAAGTGCCAATGTACCTAAGGCAGCTGTCATGCTTCCCACACCATGTAAGCATGTGTACATTTTAATTAAAAGTAACTGAATGAAAAGTTGCCATGCCACAAACAAAAGGTCCTGAATCTTTACAGATATACTTCAGGAATCCGTTTAATTAACTCAGAAGATAAAAAATGGTAGTTGTCTGCAAACTGAAGTTTTATTTGAAAGTGAACCCACTTGCTCCACAAAAGAGGCAATGGTTCGAATCAGATGGGATGGAGTATTTTTTGGTTAAGTAGGTATCTTTTTCATAGTACTTTCTTAGTAATGTCCTCATGGGCAGCTTTTTGTGGGAACAATATCCACATTGTGCATTCCATATTCCAAATGGATTTATTAACTTGGAAAAGATACTTATCACTGGCCATCTAATCGCTAGTATATATAGTAATATCTGCACGGACTGAAAGTTCTTTAAACCCTGCCTAAGATCTTTCCTAATTCCAGCTAAAATTCATCTAGTGACAAATATCTGGGAGTAGCTAGCATGCCCTCCTCCACTGAAGGATAACGGCTCCCCAAAGTATTATGAATGTTAATGTAATTAATTTCTTTTGAATGAAAATGACTTGGATTGCAGTATGTTTTAACACTTTGGAACATCTGTTTTCTGTGATTCATGCTCACAGCTGCAACCCCTCAAAAGATTTTTCCAAGACAAAAATTGAAACATCGATATTGGATGCAGCAGTCCCAAGAGGTCAAATACCTTTTGCCCTTTAATTGCATTCCATGTTTTCTTCCATTTCTTTGAACTAAGACTGTTCAACTAAACAATATAGTTTTGCTACATGAACAATTGAACAATCTAGCCTTGTTTCATTTAAAAGCTGTGTTAATTGACTGGACCTCCTTATTATGATTTCAAGAGACAGATTTTGTATTTTTCCAACTTTCTTAAGAGGTATATATTATTCCTCAAGGTTATTCTAGAAGAGAATCTAGAAGAGAGATGCAGTGATAAAATAGAAGCCTGCTGACTTTGGTATTTTGTGCAGCTGTTAATGTAGAAAGTCTTTTCTGCACAGGGAATTATAAGCAATTAAAATTTCCAAACGAATGCCAGTCATGGGTAAGCCTGAAGTGAGCAATAGGTAGAATCACAACTAAAAGTGGGTAGGGATATTTGTTCTCTTCCTGATACTTGTTTTCACCTTTTGATTCTTTTGTTTGTTTTTCTTTCTTATTTTTCTGTATTTTCTTTCTGGTTACTTTTTTTTCTTTGCTCCAAGCTACAGACTACCAGGGAAGGGACAATGAGGTCCTACCAGTGGAGGGCTGATGATCATATGTTGCCTGAGAATATTAGTGTCCCCCTTACATTAAGATCAAATTGCCTTATTCCCCCACATCTACTGTGACCACAAGATTCTTAATTTGAGCATGTTAAAAGAGAAGACTCCCCCTTCTTTTTAAATGCAAGCAAGTTATTTTATTGGGGGGCGGAGATTGCTTATATTCCAATGGTAGAAACATTCAGTCTTTTACAACATGAATTATTCATTTTCATAAAGGAGCAGGAGAAAAGAATCACATGTGATCTTTAGGATCCTATTTGCACATTATGAACTGTATTGGTGGTGGTGATGACTAACAGCAAAATTCTATAAACTGCAAAGAAGTAAGAACCAGAATATCTATATTATGATGTATATGTCTTCCTCAACTGTCCTAAGAATATTACCAAATTAGGATGGGATTTCACTTCTGCATACAAGCTGATCTAACTAAAGCTTGGCCCACTTTGAATATGACCATTGTAGGCCAACCATGCTCGCCTAACACTCAAACCATTAATTATCCTATTAAATGTTAATTAATAATTAATTTTGAATAACATAAAGCAATTATTGATTGAATTAAGTTACAATCAGTACACCGAAATAGGGATGTATGGTCTCCAAGTGCCTTTGTGCAGTTTTTGAATACCATGGGGAAATAAAACCTTGTCCAGAGCTATAACAAGAAAAGGAATAGTGCCAGATGTATCACCAACAAACAGCAACACCATATTTTCAGGAACAGTCAGATTTGGCTTGGGATAGTTGGTGACCATTTGCTTCATTTTCAAAAAGCTCCACATTTATCCAAGGCAGCCTATTAGATTCCTGAGTGAAATTCATGTGAACTAGATACAAAGCCCCACTTGCCAAATAACAGACCCCTTAGTGAAATGCCTCCTTTAAAAAATATTGCAATGACATCAATATGAAATGCTTAAGATTATTGATCTTTGATGGATATTTCTCAAATAAGTTATTATTACTCCTTAGTTGGTACTGATTGTACTCACTGAGCAAAAATCAGATTTTGACTGAATTACCCAAATTCAGTCCTTATGTGAGAAAAAGCTATAAGCAGTTTGGAAAAAGTTTGAAATGCTTAACTTTTGTGACCCCTCCAAAATTTCCTAATTTTGGAAAGCAACAGGAAACATGAGAGCAATAGGCAGAGTCTGTAAATGTTGTTAAGGGAACTCTGCATTTCATTTCATAAGCTTAGCATTTTCTAAAATACTATTTTCAATTTTATAACAACTCCTATCATCCCCAGGAAGCAAGAAAACCTAATAAAATAGAAAAGGTTAATGATTTGGATCTTATTTATTCACTAGGTGAGGTGAACAACTATTTTCAAACATGTCTAGCATGTTGAGCTGGCTTAGAATTAAGTATAAAATGGTTTGGTCATGTATGTGGTTCAGTGTTCTAATTTACATAAAAAGTTTTTTCATAAAAAATCTACACTACTCATGTAATTTGGAAATGACATATAATCTTTGAAACATGCACATATATCTACATTTTTTTTAAAAATTCACAGTTGCATTCATGTCCTTATAAATATAACAGGAATAACATCTTCCAGTAAGAGGTTTCTACCTACTAATTATGGAAGCCAGCACTGCAGTTAAATTGAATTTTCACATTTAAAATATCACAACAGGATTCATGCTGAGTATAATACATGGTGAGGATTGCTAATCTTTGGGATTTTTTTAGTGAACAAAGTGAACAATATTCAGGGTTTATTGATGACTCATGCTGTATGTCTTTCAGTAAAGCTTCTGTGTGCTTAAAACAGATTTGTGATGCCAAAGGAATAATTCTAAAATGTAATAATTTAAAGTGATTTCTGATCTTCAATAAACATGAATGAATGATAATCATAATTTTGGGCAACTTTCTATCTGAACAATATTGAGCACATTAGAAAGTTACTGAAGGGGGAGCAAAATCAAAACATGCTTATATATTGCTTGCCATGTCAATATCTTGCACTTATATATAATACCAAAAAGGAATGTCTTATCATAGGCCACATAGGAATAAAAGCAAATTGTGTCAAAAATAAATCAGATGTTTTAAATACGACTTTTCAAATTCATGGCAACTGTTAATTTTCCTTTTCAGAGTTGTCTCTTAGATATTCAAGACAGTCAACATTTTGTTAGTTTATTTTTCATGGACAGATGACTCAAGTTCTGCTTAAAATATGCAGCTCCAATCAAGCCACAATACAAGATATCAGACTTGCTGATATGCTTATCAAAACATCAGACAAGTTGGAATGACTTATGGCCTATGAGATTGACTGGCATATATACATGCTATAACCTGCCAGATGATTGATAATCTGTTTTAGTCTTGTTTTTATATATAAAAATGAGCAACCTGAAAACCTTGCATCACATGAATCCCTCAGATTAATTTCACAGAAACCTGAATTCATTTTAAAAATAATTAAGCAAGAAATACCTTTGGAGAAAAAAAAATCTGACACAATCTATTTGAGGGTGGCGAATACTATACCAAGTAGAAAAAAAAAGGAAAAAATAAGTGCCAAAAAGAGGGGGTGGAATCCTATCACTGACCTGTGGTCTCTTACCAACCATTCCTAGAGGAATGTAACACAAAACAAACAAACAAATAAAAAAACCCTGAATGAGGCAGTGCCAGAAGGATTTCTTTTGACACCTCTCCAATATGGAGGTGGCCCCTGATAGACATATTTTTAAAAGAAATCAACTAGGATTTAGGATGAAGTACTAAGAATAAATGTTCTTTACCTATTGGCCAGTTTCAAATCCCCCCCAGTAAGGCACCACCTTGATGTGGTTGGGGAGCTTGTGTGCTCTGAAGAAGATGAGAGCTCTGCCAGAGGTTCAACCTGACTGGACAGGTCTCATCAGAGGAGCCAGACAAAGAGTGTCTCCCCCCTATAAAAATATGAGAAGTAAATTACAGAAA
>JANHZU010007997.1:14906-25122 GCA_032468055.1 Acrochordus granulatus | reverse complement strand
GAAGCACGTTCTTCTCCTACCCACTCCTCACTCACTTGTGCTCCACCTCGGCCAGGATTTTGCGTATGGCAGCATACTTGACGTTGGCGTCTGTCAGAGCTTTGAGAATGTTCTCCTGGGCAGCCAAGTTCTGCTCCAAGTAGACTTTGATCTGGTCATATTTCTTCAGCTGCTCTTCAAAGAGCTTCTGGAAGAAGGAGGGAAGGCAAAGCTAGAAAGGACTTGGGAGAAGAGGAGCAAGAAGAAAGGATCTCTTTTGCTGTCCTCCAGGTGTTTTGGCATCCTCCCAGAGAGCTCTGTCCTCGAGTCTGTAGGATATTTCAACAACCTTTCAAGCTTGGAGCTTCTGAGGATGGATCTCTTTACATGGGAAGGATGTTATCCCAGCCAAGGTGCTCTGGCAGCCATGCTACCTTAGCTGCTTAACATGGGTTTTTTTCTCTGCTTTCTAAACATGAAACATGGAAAAATCTGGCCATATTTGCAGGAGGTTGCTCCAGAAGGTTACCTTCCTGCCTTTGGTTGAACAAGAGGTAGCATAGGACAAACATCACCTAACAGGAAAAGCAATGTATGTATCCAAAAGCTTTCCGTGACTATACTGTAGAACAGTGTTCCTCAACCTTGGCAACTTTAAGAGGCATGGACTTCAACTCCCAGAATTCCCCAGCTCTACTGTCTCAGTCTCTGATCCTCAGCTGCATGAGGAACAAGGGAGGGAAGGGTCTCCAGTTCTATCTTGGGTCATCATAAGCCCCTTGTGCAGTCCAGCTTCTCACCTTCATCTCAGACTGGTCCGTGGTCACCAGAGAGGTGGTGAGGTCATCCTTTTGGATCATCTTGCGCAGCTGCTGCTCCAGGGACACCCGCTGGTCTTTCATCTCCTGCACCTTGGCCAACATGCGCTTCAAGTTCTGCATTGCTTGCTTGTCATCTGCAGGAGAGATTCAAGTCAGGAGGGGGCAAAGGGGTGCCCATGCCCTTAAAGACCTGTTTCTCTCTTGCTAGCTCTGGGCGTGCAGTCACCAGAGATGGAAGCCCTGGGTTGGAAACACAGGGGACCCTGTCCACCAATGCACAGTCCAAAAGTGCAGCTGAATTTAAATTAAAATTTAAAAACAAGGTAAACACAAAAGACAGCTTTCTTCACCAAGAAATGATTCTTCCTCTCATCTATGTAAATTAGCAAGATTGAATTTTCCATATTTTTCCTATTACAGGTAGCCTTCAACTGAAGACCACAACTGGGATCAGAATTCCATTGTAAGTCAGTGCATTTGGAAAAGTGTGTGACTGGACCTGATTTTGCAACTATTTTTACCACAGTCTTTGAGTGAATCACTGTGATCAGTAAGCAAATTACAAGGTTGTTAAGTGAATTCAGCTACCCCAATTGATCTTTTTTGTCACAATCCACCTGGGGAGGTTACAAATCACATGACCACCAGAGATTACAACTGGTCATAAATGCAAGTTGGTCGCCAAGCTCCTGAATTGTAATTGTGTGTCCATGGGGATAGTGCAAGTGTGAGAACAGATTGTAAATCATTTTTTCCAAGGCTGTCATAACTTTGAACCATCATTCAATGAATGGTCAGAAGTCAAGGACTACCTGTATGTCAAAGAATTCATTCAGTGTTGGCTAGTCAGTAGAAAGAGGGAGCATCTTAAAAGAATCCATTTAGGTTCTTAACTGTCACTCCAATCCTTGAATCTCTCATACTAAGATATATCCCCAAGATCCTTGAATTGTGGCCTGTGGGCAGAGCTGCTTTACACTCAAGAGGAAAATGTGGCAGAATTGTGACTGGGGGCTTTTCCCCTGCTCATATGGGACAGGGATTCTGCCCAGAGAAGCAAAGGGGCAGCACCTCACCTTCAGAGAGGCTGGGTGTGGGCAAGGCCGCCTTGACCTGCTCCAAAGGCCCGCTAAGCAGCCTCAGGTTGGTGATGTGCAGGTTCATGGCTTTGTGCAGCTCGGTGTTGGTGAAGCTGGCCTTCTCGTGCACCTCCATGTACTTGGCCCACTCCTTGGCCACTTCCGCTACCCCACCAGCAGAGGAGGGGGGGGATTCCTGCTGTGGGGGCAGCTTCCCCAGTATCTCCTGCACCTTCTGCTCTTGAGACTCATCTTCATCAAATAGGTCCTTGATCTCCTTTAGAGAGGCTTCCACATCTGTAAAAACTCCAGAAAGTACTGGGAAGAGAGAAGGAATGATGAAGAAAGAGGGGAGGAGAAAAAAAGGAATGGTGGAGAAGAAGGAAAAGGAGGAGGAGGAGGAAAAAGAGGAAGGAAGAGAAAGAGAAGGAATGGTGAAGAAGGAAAAGGAGGAGGAAGAAAGAGAAGGAATGGTGGTGGAGGAGGAAAAATAATGGTGGAGAAGGAAGAAAAAGAGGGAGGAGAAAGAGAAAGAGAAGGAATGGTGGTTGGTGGTGGGGGAGGGAGAGAAGGAGAAAGAGATGGAGGAGGAATGGTAGAGAAGAAGGAGGAGGAGAAAGAAAAAGGGAAGAGAAAGAGAAGGAATGGTGGATGGTGGTGGTGGAGGTGGAGGTGGAGGTGGGAAGAAGGGGATGGAGAAGGAATGGTAGAGAAGGAGAAGAAAAAGGAGGAAAAAACAAAAAAGAGAGGGAGGAGAAAGAGAAGGAATGGTGGAAAAGGAGGAGGAGGAGGAGAAATGAGAAACAGTTTAGTGGAAGAAGCCGAAAGCGAAAGAGGGCTTCTGAATAATCACGGCTCTGGCTGCCTCTCTTGCAACTTTCTCTCGTCAACAGCAAAGACGACGCGCAGTCAGGGCTGAGCTGGGGTTTCTCAGCACTTTCTGAGCTTATTTTTTTCTCGCAGACGTTTCCTTGCCAGCCCAGGAGGCGTCCTCAGCACTGCAGCGCTGCAGGAAAGCCACCAAGCCCAGCGAGCGCCCAGCACCCAACCCTCTGGCCTGCCCTTCGGGCTGGGCAAACTGAAACCTGCCCTCTTCCGCCAGCACCCCAGGGCAGGAATCGCCACCTAGTTCCTCACCCTGCATGGACCCGACCAGGTTTTTCACCGTCTCTGGGCGCACGCTGAGGGCTGCGCATTTCTCCATCAGGATGGGTGGAATGTGGTTGTACATGTCCAGGTTGTCGACTGTCTCGGGGTCCAGCTGCAGAGAGTCCATGAACTGTCTACAAAGAGATGGGAAAAGGCTTGTCGCCGTTCATCACACTGTCCCATCCAGGCGAGTAAAGCCTCTCAGCTGTCCTCAGCAAGTGTTTTGCTTCGAGTCAGGAAATGCCAGTTTCAGACTTTCCCTAATTTGTTGGATTTGCCCAACACATCGAGCAGGATGTTCACATATACAGGTAGTCCTCGACTTACGCCACAATTACTAAACAAGGCAATTATTAAATGAGTCATGGCCAGTTTTACAACCTTTTTGCCACAACTGTAAGTGAATCACTGCAGTTGTTAAGTGAATCACATAGTCATTAAGTGATCCAGCTTTCCCCACTGACTTTACTTGCTGGAAGCCAGCTGGGAAAGTTGCAAATGATGGTCACGTCACCCTGGGAAGCTGCAGCTGTCATAAATACATGCCAAGCACCTGAATTTTGATCACGTGACTCTGGGGATGCTGCAATGGAGGAGTAGTCATAAGTCATTTTTTCAGTAACTTTAAATGGTCGCTAACCAAATGGTTGTTAAGTCGAAGACTATCTGCATCCAAGCCAATTTATCTAAGAGACCAATTCTGTGGAAAAGCAGAATGTGTGGCATTCTGTGGGAATTCTGTCTGCAGTGGCTTCTTCTCCACTCAGGGACCTTGGATGCTTGATACCACCTGTGATGAGACTGGAATATGTGGACACAGCATATTCCTTTCTCTGAGATGGAGTGGGAAGGCCCATCTCACCACCCATCAGTCCTGAATCGTTAAGGCAGGGTACAATTCTTCCTGAAAATGACCATAAAAGGAGCTCCCATGGCCAAAGAGAGGACCAGAGATGGCATCAGACCAACCTTCCCAGTTGAAACTGGGTGCCCTGAAGATGGAGATGCCTGAGTTCAGGGCAGAAGTTATCCACCAGGGCCTCTGGTTCAAATATGCCAATGAGAGATGGAGTCCCAGGTAAAGCAAGCAGACAGCCCTGAAAACACTACGCAACAGGCAGCTCTCCTCCAAGCTTCAAGCACCCAAGAGCTCTTCACCTTCAGATGGTGGAATCCAACCCTGGGAGCCTCCAAGGGATTGACCTTCTTTCTTCCCCACCTTCAACATGCGCTACCTGACACCTCAGCCCCCCCCAGCCCAACCAGGATTAGAAACATACATACTCCAGGATCTCATTCTTGGCATCGATCTTGGCCATCACTTCTCTCAACAGCTTAGCTTTCTCTTCACTGAGGGAAAAAAAAAGAGCAGAGGAAGCCCTCAGTGCTGAAAAAAGGCTTAGGGGGACAAAGTCTCCAGACTGAGAGACGGCTCCGGCCTCTTGTGTTGCAGGAGGAAGGGATTGTCATCAAAGGCTTCCCTCTTGCCAAATCTTAATCAGAGCTGAGCCAAGCCTCTCTTTGGGCATCTCAGACATAGACTTTACCACAATGGATTCATTGTGTAATTCCAATTCCCACTACTAATACTACTGCAGCAGGAGTATTAGTAGGGGGAATCTCCTTTGAAGCAACTGGCAGGTCGAAGACAATACCCTAAGTGCCCCCCAATCTGAGTTTGGGCAAAAATTCTGCCTACCCACCTGTAGAGCGATGAGGCCTCATGGGCAGCCATTGGGACCAGTTTGGCAAAAATATCCGGGCCTGTCACAGCTGGATCGGTGGGGTTGACTGGGAGAGCCTTCACCAGAGAGGCACCTGAGGGAAAGCAGGGGCAATGACAGAGATACCCACAAGCTGCCCAAAGCACCGTAGACAAGTGCCAGCCTATAAGTCAGCCCTGAATTATATGTAAAATGAATATGGAGCTTCTGCAGATAGTCCTTGACTTACAACTACAATTGGGAGCAGAATTTATTTTGCTAAGCAAGGAAATTGTTAAGTAAGTCACACCCAATTTAATGACTTTTTGCCATGATTGTTGAATGGCTCCCTGCAGTTGTTAACTGAATCATATGACTGTTAAGCAAATCCAGCTTTCCCTATTGTCTTTGCTTGTTGGAAGACAGCTGGGAAGGTCATAAATGGCCACCAAATGACCACAGGATGCATCATAAATACATGCCAGTTGCCAATGTCCAAATTTTGATCATATAACCACATGGACGCTGCAATGGTCATAAGGGTGTGGATGAGTCATAAGTGACATTTTTCAGTGCCACTGTAATTTTGAATGGTTGCTAAATAAATGATTGTAAGTCGAGAACTATCTTTATAGATCTCAAGTGATAGTGTTACTGGGTTTTTCACATACAGGTTAAATATTCACAGAGCAAAAGCACACCAGTCTCTAAAACTTCTAAGGATTTATGACTGGTTCCCAAATATGACAAATCTAACTCAAATTCACACAGGGCTCTTTGCCAAATTTAACTTCAAGTGGACTGAGTCTGAGGTTTTGTTTTTTAAAAAGAAACTCTGCAAAAACAAAATAATTTATCTTTCATTGTTAAGTACTTCTTTCTTATTTTGTGGGTCTTATGACTTTAATTTTGCATTACAACCTCTATACTAACACTTGTGGGGGAAAACAACCAATAGCTGATCTTTGGCTGAGCTTTTGCTCAGGAAATAGCAAAGCGAGTACATTTGCATTGAAAAATCAAGCAAGCTTATTTCTTCCCAGCTATTCCATCCAGAAGACTCTGACCTAGACCAGGGTGCATCCAGAGCAGTGTTTCTCAACCTTGGCACCTTGAAGATATGTGGACCAATTCCCAAAATTCCCCAGCCAACAATGCTGGCTGGGGAATTCTGGGAGTTGAAGTCCACACATCTTCAAGGTCCTTTCTTGGTATGACTCATATAGAGTCATCTTAAAGATGGTTCTGGGCCGAGGGTAAAGTTCAAGTGAGGAAGAGGTGATGCTGGTGTGACCTGTGCGGAACCTGGTCACAGACCCCATGTCTTTTTTCAGTTAAACTCATTGCACTAAGGAAGACCCCCTTTCACATTGACCCCCAAGAAACCCAGTGCACTCCCCCTTCACCTTTAATTGACTGCAAGGTGTCCAGAGCAGGGACAGCTTCATGGTAGATGAAGTCATTGTCCTTCTTGGAAGAAGTGTACCTAAGGAGGAAGAGGTGCTCAGAAAACCCGCTGCAGACAAGTGGGTAACTCTTTGATTCCAGGACACAATTCACACAAGCCATACGATCACTGCTGCCTCTTTTCGACACCAAGAAGCAGACAGTGGAGTAAAACCGCTGGATTTCTGCTTTTTTCAAACTCTGATTTTGCACCATGGCAATTCCTGCAAGGTGGGCAGTTAATATCCCAATTTCCCTCTTTCCCTCCCTTCTGGTCACTTAGGGACCATTGAAGTTATAATGGATCCCCAAAAAGAGACTTATGACCTGGATTCAAAGTTCTGAAGCCCAACCTTACATAACCTCATTTTGGGCACTCAGGAACCAGCCTGCATTTACAGTTGTTGCAACTGCTGACTGTCATGTGATTATGATTTACAGTGTTGTTTCTGGAAATCAGCATTTACTTGCAATTTTTGGAAGAAAATATCCCACAGTAAACAATGGGTTTACTTTATGGCCACTGTAAAAAGATCATAAAATCAAGTATGGTGACATGACCCGCTTTACGACCATCATGACTTATGACCAAAATTGTGGGTTCCATCATGGTCATAAGTTGAGGACTACCTGTATAGTAATTCCATTTTTTTTCACAAGTGAGAGCTATTTTACTTCGGAAAAAGATTTGGTGGGCAGGAGGGAAGAGTTATGAAAACGGGGTGATGCACAGCACCAACTCACTTTCCTCCAATGACATCCATGGTGAATCTCAGTGCTTCCTGTACGGTTTCTGGCTGACCCTGCAAGAAACAGCAGTTTTAAAATATTTTGAATTCTGCATTGTACTCAACAGTCACCCTAGGAGAGACGGCCAGTGCCGTTGGAGGAAAAGTTGTCACAAGATGATCTAAAGAGAACGCTGGCATATGCTACAAATCCCAGAATGAGGAATCAACCCCTAAAATTGCTGGGAGGTTCAGGAGACAGGATGACTTATCTCAGGGAATTTGACGCAAAGTTTTAAAAAAGGAATTAGATAAATTCAAAACAGAAAAATATATCAATGGCTGTTAGCTAAATTGTTAAATAAAACTTGAGATTCAAAGACAGTTTACCCCTCATGATCAGTTTGGGATAAACTGTCTCTGAATCTCAAGTTTTACTTAACAATTTAAGTAAAATTAACTTTTTCTTATCTTTCTGCAACCACAAGGAAAAATCTTGAGACTTGATGCTGATTTTCTAGATCAATTCATCAAACATATGAATAATGCAATTGTGGAGTCCTAGGTGGTGGTTTGTTTGGTGGTTTGTTTGCAGATGTCTGTTACCCCAACTTGGTGGCAAACAAACCACCGAGCTGAGAGACCACCAAGGACTCCACAATTCAACCAAGCTACAGATGTTCACTTCTATTGGTAATCCAATTGTTCTGTCCAGCCTCCCTAGAGCAGATTTTAGACGTTGTAGCCAGAAAAGCTTGATTTTGAAGTGCACATTTTATACTAAAAAGAAACAAGAAAGTGGAAAGAATGGGAGGAGGGAAGAACTGTACCTTGGCCAGCTTAATGGCTTCGTTGAGCTTATCCAGGGCACTCTGGAAATAAGTGACCTACCAAAGGAGCAAAGATTCAATCAATCAAAGGCTGCTTTCAAACCATCTTTGCTTTCAATGAAAAAGGTTTGCACAATTGCTCAGAAGCCTCCCAAAAAAGGAAAGGTCAAATCCTGACGGAGTGACCATTTCCAGAGGTGTCCCTGGGAGGTGAAATCCATACATCTTAAAGTTGTCAAGGTTGGACCTGCCTGATTTAAGATCTTTTTCAACAGATCTGAAGAAAAGGAGCCAGTGCTGCTTCTTTGTCCAGCAGCAATGAACACAACTTTTTCCAGCAGCACCCAACACAAAATTCAGGTTCCCCCTTATGCTGATCATGGGAGTTTCTCCAAATGGCAGCCCCAATCCACTTGTTGGGAAAGGCTGACCTACCCAAAGAGGCTGGGCTCACATGTTGAGGAAGGCTGTCTTAAGGCTTTTGCATTCTTTTTTATGACAGAAGCCATAGCTGCCTATGTCTTCCTAATCAGTTCCATGTAACCCTTTCCTTCAAAAGGGTTGAAAGATAAGCTCACTGTGGCTGCCATTCAAAGCCCAGAGACCTATCCATCCAGACATCAGAGTCTGGTAAAGTCCCAGCCAACTTACCCTCTCCCCATACTTCTGCTGCTCCTCTGACTGCTTTCCCATGTGCAACTGTGGAAAGAAGGGAAGGGAAAGGAAAGGAAGGGAGGGAAGAACCCAGCTTAAATGGATCCAATAATGTTGTTGCAGCCCCCAGCAATACTTTACAAGTCCTCTCCTCTCTAAATACCTGAAAGCTTCTGTTTCTTGGGCAGAAGTGGAAGCTCAGCCACCCCCACCACCCTCTCTCAAGCAATTATCTTCACTAAGCCTTGTTGTGGGCTGCAAACAGGAAAAATACAGGCAAGGACATCAAAATTAATCCTTCTCCAACCCTGTCTGATTAGATCTCATTAGGGACTGAAGGATCTTTGGCCACTACTGTTCTTTTCTCTCTCTCTTAAAAAGGCACTTAGCTCAATTGGCATCTATACTGATTGATAATCAGTCCAAAACATATGTGATGGATTCAACTACAAAAGTTCAGAAAAAGAGCAGGTCAGGATGCAGAAAACGTTCAGAAGACAAGGACAATGCTTTCTGGGGAAGTTTAAGTCCACCCATCTTCAAGCTGCCAAGGTTGGAAAACACTGCCTTAGATGAAGGCTGAGGAGAGCAGTAATGACCCAGCCAAGGAGAGCCTCAGTACAAAAAGGATGAGGGGGGGTAATCAATCGGTCCCCTCCAAAATACTCACATGGGCCACAGCAGCAAAGTAATAAATCTTCATCTGCACCAGTTTTTTCCAGTCTTTCTGGATTTTTCCCAGCAGGGAGGCTGTGTCTGAGTTCTCCAAAGCTCGGCAGGCCTCTTTGTAATAATCTACCACCTTGGGAGGAGAGAAAGTTACCTCCAAATTCTTGCTGTCTGGATAAGAGGCCAAGGGGAGCCCCAAAGTGGATAGTCTATCTGCTTTAGAAGGGGAGGGACTCCAAATTATGAGTCTGGCCATGCCCAAGGGATAGTTTTCCCTCCATTCCCAGGCTTGAGCTGACAGTTACTCCCCAGCTACTCACCTGAGCACTGATCCTGGCTACAAGGAAGCTCTTCCGGTTGTCCAGCATGGATTTTTCCAGAAGACACTCCTGAGCTTGGCCCTTGATGGAAAACAAGAAAGGTTATATTGGGGGCACCTGACTTTGGAATTCAAGTCTGATCTTCTTCCACCCAAAGAGATAGACAGAAGTGTAGAAATGGTCCTCAGCTCCAGGGCTGTACAGTCCTCAACATCACAAGTTTTTATCAGAATGTGGGAATGACCTTAGGGAAAGAGGGGAAGAGATGCTGCCTAGGAAAGAATCAGAGAAGAGGTTGGACCCCCAAGGCCTTATTGGTCAGAGGAAGAAACTTAGGAAAGAGGAAGAAACTTAGGAAAGAACTGATTAGGAAGACATAGGCATGATCAGAAGGTTGAACGTGCCAGCTGAAACTTTATACCTTCTACCTATACCTGCAAGATTCTGTTAATGCAGCCTCGCAATAAAGCAGAATTAGCTCACCTAGCCCTGTTTTCTGCCTAGTTTACCTAGGATGGCTGACATTCATTTTGCACAATCTTTTGTACTTTCAGAAAGTACTAAACTTCCTACTGTCACTTTTAACTGTCCAATGCATTTTTAGAAGCTTAATATTTCAATGATTTAGTTCTGCATCTACACTGTGGATGCTGTCATCCAGGTCAGCTGGAGAGGACCAGATTGCCTATTTAGTTATGATTACCAGGGCTCACACAGGAGAGTTTCTTCACTATGATCTGCAACCTGGTTTTCTGTAAGTGAAGGGATAAGACTAAGACAATGTTTCTTAACCTTGGCAACTCTAAGATGTGTGGACTTCAACTCCCAGAATTCCTCA
>JANHZU010007996.1:298423-311351 GCA_032468055.1 Acrochordus granulatus | reverse complement strand
AGATGATACCACTCTAATGGCAGAAAGTGAAGAGGAACTAAAGAGCCTCTTGATGAGGGTGAAAGAGGAGAGTGAAAGCTGGCTTGAAATTTGACATTAAAAAAATAAGATCATGGCATTCAGTCTCATCATTTCCTGGCAAATAAAAGGGGAAAAAATGGAAGCGGAGACAGATTTGATTTTCTTGGACTCCAAGTTCACTGCAGACAGTGACTGCAGCCATTAAATTAAATAACACTTGTTCCTTGGGAGGAAAGCTATGGCAAATCTAAACCACATATTAAAAAGCAGGGATCTCATTTTGCTGACAAAGGTCCATTTAGTCAAAGCTATAGTTTTCCCAGTAGTAATATATGGCTGAGAGTTGGACCATAAAGAAAACTGAACACTGAAGAATTGATGCCTTCAAATTATGGTGCTGGAGAAAACTATTGAGAGGCCTTTGGATTGCAAGGAGATCAAAACAGTCAATCCTAAAGGAAATCAACCATGACTGTTCATTGGAAGGACAGATACTGAAGCTGAAACTCAAGTACTTTGACACCTAATGCGAAGAGAGAACTCATTGGAAAAGATGCTGGGAAAGATTGAAAACAAAAGGAGGCAGCAGAGGATGAGGTGGATAGGTAGCATCAACAATGTGGTGGGCATGGATTTGAGCAGACTGAGGGAGGCAGTGGAGGACAGTGGCATGCTGTGTCCATGGGATCACAAGAAGTTGGACACAATTTAGTGACTTAAGAACAACACATATTTTATTTACACGATTTGCCAGATAGTCTTGGGAAGATCAAAACTCTCCTCTGCATTCTGTTTCCTAATTCTCTCTAACTTTTCTACCATTTGATTTGAGTTTCTAAAAAATTCTCCATCCTTATTTTATCTTCCAGCAGTTTTCTCCTGCCACCTCAGCTTATCTGGAAGATCAACATCTGACTGGAGGAGAAGAAGGTACATGAAAAGACAGAGTGGCTAAGTCCAATATGTGAATCCAGGCATTGTGCATGCATGTGTGCTGCACAGATTTGATGTTAAGTCATCAAATCATAATTAGGAAGAAGCTTCTCCCCTGAGCAATGCAGAAATCCAACTGAAAGCATGCTCAATAAATGGCTCTCTTGCCTCTAGTTGAGCACATCCTGATTTGTTTGGTATTGGCTTAATGTGTTGCGAGAAACCATTCATTATGGTTTATAAATCATGGCTTATATTTTAGCATTGTGCATGTAATGATATGTGAAGATGACCTTGGGGGACAGAAAAAAGAGCCATAGACTAAATAACTGCCATATAAAAGGAATCTTAGCCCAAAGAAGCAGAGGGGGAGTGGGAAGCATCTCAGAAGGGATCCTTCTTAGTTTTTCAGAGAATAAAAGGAAAAGAGGGGAGAAACACTCTTAGACTTATAAGATTTGGTTAATGTAACTTTACAATGGACCTGCAAGTTTGATGTCATTCTTTCATCTTCCCAGACAAGCAACATCAATGAATACCAGCTCTGTCTTTATTGTAAAGAATAATGCGATGCATTCTTCTTCTGTCCCCCAACATCATTCCTACATCTCATTATAGTGTGGGAGCTCAGCTTGGATGACATACTCAGCAAGCCATGGCTATAACAAACCATGGTTTTATCCAGGGTGTGAAGCCCAGATTTGCATGAGCATTTATGCAATACTGCATTGGCCAACTGGAGTAGTAGGTAAGGACTGATTGTCTCATTTCAAACTGAATATACAGCAGTTCTGTTCCTAGCCAACTTCAGATGAAATTGATTGTTAGATGGATTGCTTTATTGCTATTTTTTCTTTCCTATTCTGTTGTAATCCATCCAGAGCTTATTGATTTGTGTATACTGTAAAATCTATATACAAAAACTTTTATAAAATTATATACTTACATAGTTTTATATCTGTGTGCATGTTTTTTATATTAGTCTTCGATATGTACACATGTATACACACACAGACATACACTAATTCTCACATACCAAAGAGATTAGAATTTATTGTGCACAAGCTTCTGACTTCTATATGAGTTTACATGTAGTTTACAAGTAGGTTACATATTTATTTACATGTAGTTTACTTTATATTATAAAGGATAAAAGCATAGTTTACCTTCTATTTTAAAGGACATTATAAAGGATGACACAGGGATGACCATGGCAGATTTGAAGGAGGCAATGCAAGACAGAGGGGCATGAAGAGTGCTGATCCATAGAGTGGCCAAAGGTTGGACACAACTGAATGGCTGATGCCAAGGAGTTTACCTTGTATGGTGTGTTGGCTTAGTAATTAAGAGGCTGGGCTTGTTGGCTGGAAACCCCAGTTTGAGACCCAGGTGCTGTATAATGGTGTGAGTTCCCATTATTTGCCCCAGTTCCTGCCTACCTAGCAGTTCGAAACCATGCAAAAGGCAAGTAGATAAAGTGGTACCATTTTTGGTAGGAAAGGTAACAGCTTTGGTGTTTAGTCATGCCAGCCACATGACCACGGAAGCATCTTCAGTTATGAAACAGAGATGAGCATCGCCCCTAGAGCTGGACCCAACTGAAAGAGGAAATCTTTTTACCTTACCTTGAGGTGTCTTGAGGTCTTCATAGGGATAGACTGTCGTAAATGTATCTTTTATATAAACTCTTTGTATTAAACACAATGTCTTTCTCTCTTCTCTTATATATTTTCACCAGAGTTCACTTAAGTCTTTCCAAATGCATAAAATGAACAATTTGAGGTGGATTTGAATTTTGATTATTTCACCCAGATTTATTCACCACTAATATTTTTACACTTGATGTTGACTAAATCTTAACCTTTGGCTATTTTTCACAGAATTGTGCTCATTTTCCTGAAATGCAATTCTTCATGAAAGTATCTCCTGTTTGCTGAGAAACATGTAAGAATTCAAGCCACCACATCTTTCCATTTTCATAAAACATAAAATAAAATAAAATAACATGAAAATTGCCACACTGAATAAGAATATATGTATTGTAAAAAGAATGATTATCTTGATCTTTTTGAAATGCAATTTGGAAAGAGTGCTTATTTCATTCTCAGCCTTTGTAACCAATTACATATTTACACTGCAGCAGCAGCAAATTTTTACAAAAAAGCCACAGGATCTTTGACATTTTTCTTCACAACATCCACATTTTAAATAGCTTAAAAAGTAAAATCAGTTGCTTCATAGCAAGTTTCCAACAAGTTTAACAAGGATGCTCCAAACCTTATTTTTGTTATGTTGTTCTTATATTGTCCTTTCCCTGGGAAGGCTTATTTTCTCTGCATATAATTTGCTACATGGGCCCTGGATTGCCTGAATTCAACATGCTTAGTTACAGGTGTGTAAATGCTGAAGATAGCTTGTTTCTATCTCTTTGTGATTTCTATCTCTTGCAAAAGATTTTACACTCGAGGTTAATCGGCAATAAATACAAGCCCTTCCTGAAAAACAGCCATGAGATGAGAGTAGAAAGTTAGGCTAATATATACTTAAGACTTCTCTTCCCACTAAGCTGCAATGTCATCCTGGAAAGATAGGTTGTCACTAACCAATTATATCTTATTTTTGTTCATTCCTTCACACTCTGTCATCTGGATTGCTCTTACTGAGCAATTCTTTACTATTTATTTTTGCCATTTGTGAGACCAGTGGGGTCTCTCGCTATATGTAAAAATGGTCCTCCTGGCAAATTATTTTTTATGGATCACATTTGGGTATCTGGCTCATTTAGATCCATAATTTCTCTGCCAGCCAGTGATAATGAGTCTTGCAGGCAATTTATCCTCTTCTTCTACCCATTACCAAAATGGTACAAACACAGAAGCGCCTTTGCCTGTGGCTGAACCCTTTCAGTGGAGCTCATTCCCATGAGAGATTAAATTTCTTACCTTCTCATTCGTCAGTAGCAATAAATCTTTCTTTTGCTTATTTATTTCATGTTAATGCTATTAAGAATGAGCCTGTAACAGGAATTATTTTATCTAATGTCGTGTCTTAAGACTTACATATCCATTTTTGTTTTTTGCTTTTGGTATTTAAAAATGTTTTGTGTCAAGGATTTTCTTGAAAAATCCACTGACTGAAAAGTGGATAAGAAATATTTAACATTAAAAAAAGTGACAGGCTTCTGCACATGAGTTTTCCTTATTGTGCCAGACCAAGAAATCAGACTGTGAGGCAGACATGGAAGCAAAAATTCCTTATCCTGCTCCTGTTTTTCATTTCATGATGATTTTATACTCTTAGTATTATTAATTTCATTTTTCCTTTTATGAGGGGACATAAGAGGAGAATGTAAAACAGGATCATTTTTCAGTGATTTATACTTTTTGGTTCATTAAGCAGCAAAGAATATGTTTCACAAAGTTGTTTGGTGAACTTTGAAGTGAAGGAAAAACCCTAAACAATTAATTGTTGATTAATTAACTTCATGCTTTTAAACAAAACCAAGGAACATAATCAATAATTACTTAGCTTTATGATGCAAAAAGGAAAAGAATAATTTTCTACTAACATATGCTGGCTGTTTATATTTCATTTCCATTTTTTCCACCCAAATATCTCACTGAAGAATTCTTTAGAGATTAGCAATGTCTGTTTAATTAGGTTACTTGCAGAGGTAAAAAGAGCTGCATTATTATAAGCATAAAATGACAATGATGAGTCCAACAAATAAATCAACCACTTTTAACATCATATGATGGTTCTTAAAAGAGAGAGATTCTAGTACTGTAATGAAATCTCTTGAGTAAGAATTATGTCCATTTCTAATCAGTCTCACAGAGTTGTCATCAAAGTGTGTCATCTTTGACCTTGGACATAATTGGACATAACTAGGATTTAATAAAAGAGGATGATTGTGTGTGTTTACTGATGGAGTCATGATCAGCAGCTCACCCAGTCAGGAGCAGGGAGAATATTATAAAAACCGAAAGAGTTTTATTAAAAACAGAAAGATACTCACTCCTTTAGTTTGCCTTCTTCTCATCTCCTCTGAGTAGTGGTAGCCCTCTTTAGATAGCTTGGTAGAGATCTCTTCTCAAGAGAACTACTTGACTTATTTAACTAGAGGTTCTAGTTCCAGTTTTCTTTAGTTATATTGTGAGAAAGATGTACCATATGGAATCACAGTCCCTCTATTTTGTACATACATAGACATGTTGTTCATACTGGCATCAGCATAGTAAGTTACAGTACATAGATTTTACAATGTAATTTTGTAGGGACAGATGAGAAGGGTTTTTATTATCCTGCAATATCCCCAGATAATTTACTTTTTCTAAATACTTTTGTGGATATAGAATGGCTCAAGGGGCTGATAATGGGACGAACAACCTCTCACTTTGAAGTCATTGATCTGAATCAATCCCTTGTCAGTAGCAGCCCAAAGTCATTATGATCCGATAGCTGTGTGCAGTGATTTATGCTGCTCAATATAGTTTGTGGTAACACAGTTTCTTCTGGTAGCTTATTAAGGGACTGAATAAAATATATTGTATTGAATTCACCTTCTCATATGAAATGAGCTTGAAGAAAGTTCAGATTGATTCTGAATCCTGACATTCTTGTTAGTCATGTGCCTAGACCTTCTGTCTGCCTTTAGCTGACTTCTTCTGAGACCCCCTATATAATATGGTTTGTATATATGAAAAAAGAGAAAACTCTGGACTGAGCCATTTTAGATTGCATATGGGAATGCCAGTTGTGATTTCCCAATATTAATGCCCCTCTGTGTTTAAAATGTTGAAAAATGTTGAAAGGATCATAAGAAGTGAAAGATTTCTAGCCCAACTAGAAACTCCCCATCTGGGAGCATTCAAAGACCTGATCTACATCTGAACAATGAACCTTTTGTTTCTACCACCTAATTTCCACTTCATGTTTCGCACATGAAGATCAAATCTAAATGCACATCAACTTCCTTTGTTTAAATTTCGGCCATGCAAGGATAAAATCATAGCCATTCTCTCTTGTATGTAGCAATTTAGATGCAACTTTGTATAAATCTGGAAATTTTAGGTTGTACTTTCTTGACACATTCATAGGCTGTGGGTTATATTAAGGAATGGTAATCTTCTCTGGCCAGAGGCAATATTATAACAGCATCCAGGGAGTTTATTTATTGCAGCGTTTAAAAAAAAGGGTCTTGCAGATGGACTCTGTGGTTGGTTTCTTTTATACCATCTTGTGACTGTATACTCATCAGAAATCCACAGCTGGCTACAGTTCCAGACTGAATAATTTTTCAGTACTAAATTAGGTATGTTCATCTAACATTTAAAATAAGTCTGAAACAAAATAGAAGTTTGCTGTTATTGCAGTTGTTATTTCTTCATTTCTCTGCATTTTATTTATTCAGGTAATAAAACTAATTCCCACATGCTTGATATGCTTTAAGACTAATTTAGGTTCACCTTATCCCTTTTAATATTTCCAAGTGCATTGTTTTAAAAAGCTGCCTTAAAAATTAGAAAGTTAATTTTTAAAAACAGGGCTGACTGCTCCTATTCCCTGCAGCACACTTAAATGGTGATTTTTATCTGAAGAGCCAGCTTATTTAGCCATGGATTATCTTTTATTTCTTTGGTCAAAAGTGCAGCCACAGAGATTCAATATCTGCCTTTTTAAAAACATCACCTCAAAGAACACAAACACAATGATAGTCAACTGCTTTGACATAAAGCAAATTAACATGTGAAGCTCAATTTATTCACTGCTCAGGCT
Organism: Acrochordus granulatus; assembly: GCA_032468055.1. Taxonomy (NCBI): domain Eukaryota; kingdom Metazoa; phylum Chordata; class Lepidosauria; order Squamata; family Acrochordidae; genus Acrochordus; species Acrochordus granulatus. Next base: position 304,619 of record JANHZU010007996.1, on the reverse strand, counting down.
GATCTCCACATTAAGAACTAGCAACTGTTGTCTTTCATCACTTTGGGACAAGTGAGGAAGTAACTCGTATATTCTGATCCTGTTCATTCGATAAAACAAAAACATGGCATCTTGATATCAATAACTCTTTCCTCTTAATGAAGGAATGTTAATGTTAAGTTGCAGTCTTGCAGATGGGGAAAGACTGACTCTCAGCTTTCTGATATAGCTCTTGGGAACTGAGTGGAAATACTTAACATTCAAGGAAAGGTTATTCTTCTTGGGTTTATTCTTGAACTTTCAGCTCTCTAAGTAGTCATTGTAAGTGCAGCAGCATGGAATTCAGGCATTACCTGGTGGTAGTTGTCTTTTTTATGTATTCCAAATACCAGAAATAAAAACCATAAAGACTGGATGACATGTAAATCAGGTTTGGGTTTGTGGTTCAGGACTGTATTATATGCTAAAGAACCCACCTAGATTAACTATTAAGATTCTCCTTCTCTTCATTGCACATGGATTCACTTAATTTGCTTTGGATGGCTCAAAAGATATTTTATCTCCATGGGGGAGGAAAAGTTTCAATGTTAAACAGCTATCAAAAATAACAGGAGCATATCTCTTTCTGCCCTAGACCATTCATTGCTCTCTTTTGGATGCTGGAGATGCATCAATCTGCCAGATATGATTTCCAAAGATATAGATGACCATTGGATGGTCAATGACTCTATGCTGATCTATTAATGGTCCTCTGGATTTTTGAAGCCCAGACGTGGTAACCCTGGTCTCATATGGTTGTTAAGAAAATAATAGTATTCCTTCAGATTGTAGCCCAATTATACTGATAGCTGGTAGGTCAGATTTTCATTAAATGGCTTGTTTGGTTTTGTTGTTGCTGCCACAGGATGAAGGGTAGAAGTGTTAAATTGTGAATTTTTTACCCTATATTTTTAATGCTGGATGCCACCTGATGTCACTGTGTGTAAGTCGGGTGGCTATATAATTTTATAAATAAATAAATTCTAAAACAGTGGGATGGTTAGACAGAATTCATTCATGGATTTAGTAACGGAACCTATGAGGAACAGTGAATCTGTAAAATCAGCTATGCAAACAGAAGAGGGACTATTTGGTATGAATAGGAGTCACCCTGATATTTACTTACACTATAATTACAGCTGTGAAAAATACTGTAAATAATATTCTACCACTATTTTAGTAATTATATAAGGTAGAATCGTGGAAAGTCTAAAGCTTCTATCCAATATCTTGTTTGTCTTATTTATACATGGGGAAAATGGATTATTTGGTGTGTTTTCCTAACTGAAGAATAATCTATATTGTTAACTTGCTTTTTGTTCTGTATCATTCCTGATGTAGGGATGGGCAAAAAGAAGATAATAATTTCAGTAAACAATTTCTTCAAAGATATTTTTTAAAACCTTTAGTTTTTTGGATCTCGGGGTACTGCTTATATTTTCCATAATAGTGATATGTATGCTTGAACTAAAATATTTGGTTTAATATGGGTAATAAGGCCTTATGGTGGGTCTTGAAGCCTTATCCCCGCAAATATTTTGCTGCCAGTAGATTGATGCAGTGTATCAGTGACTTTCAGAATTTATGAAGAATTGTTGAAGTTGCAGCTCCATATTTTCTGAAGTACTTTATTTGTGATTTCCGTATTGTTGTTCTCTGTCTTGTGCTTCATTTCAATCGATCAAATATATTTTTTGACATTCATTCTGTATGATATTTTGGGATAGATCTTTTAAGAAAAATAAAAAAATGTGAACAAAATAATATTACCAGCTAATTGTTGAAATGAATATTTAAAGGAAAAATTAGGTGCTTTTGAGATGCAGGTTATATTAGAACTCCCAGGTCTAAACTGAAAAAACAAGATGGCTGCTGGCAAAACAAAAATCTGCTGGTCTTAATATAGTGGGTTTCCAAAGTTTTGTAGCCCAGACTTGATCGCCTTTGTTATATTCTGTTTCTTTCATCCATACTTTGTAACATGAGTGATTAAGGAATGAACCAGAGGCCCACAGACTAAGAGAAGGAAGGAGAATGTGGTTTCAAGGCCACCAATGCCAGATTCCACCATTAACTTTTTGACAAGGAGACAAAATACTAAAAAGAGGCATTCAAGGATGGCAAGATTGCTTCACCAAATAACATTATGGATGGGTCTGCTTGGAGGGAAGCCTCTGATTTATTCTAGTCTCTTTATTTCAATCCCAACGGAGGGAAGGAGGCGACCAAATCTAAATGTCTTCTCTATCTATAGAATCAGAAGCGATTATTGCTGTCAGTTATGCCTGACTGAAGATACTGCATTTTCTTTTATGATGTATGCGTCACTTTTCATTAATTTTGAGAGGCTTCTTCCTTCAGAAACTTGAGTAAACAGGGGTGAGTTGGATTAGATCTTGGGCTGCAAACACATTTCTTTTTCGGTGAGGAAAAAAAGAAAGAAAAAAGAAAGGAAGAAAAAAGAGCAAGGCCAAAACCCCTCAGAGCAGAAAATGTCACACTGATTGCTAACACATTACCGCACAGAGAAATGCCTAATAAAACCCCTATTACGATGTCATACCTGCTTACTGCTGAATTCTCCAGAAAGTTTATTTGATATGTCTAAGCCAATTATCAAAGTCTTAGCGATAAGAAGCAGCTCACTGGGCCCGAAGATGTCAGATTAGAATGACTAAATTGTGGGAATTTGTGGGCCTCTGCTTTGAATAATTAACTTGACTTTTTCTACATGCATATTCTTTGCAAAGTAATTTTTTTTACAGGAAGCATTTTGCCCTTGCTCTGCCTTTGAAAAGTAAAATGCCCGTGCGGGCACTGGCTTTCATATTCCCCCTTCTCTGCCTCTTTCTTTGCCCCTGTTCTGTCTTCTGCTTTGCATTACCTTTGCTCAGGTAAGCTGCCTCATTTGCACCACGTGACTTGCTAAATAAAGAAATCCTTGCTCCTACTACAGATTCTAAGGTCATTTCCCCACCTCAGTTTATTGTAACATCTACTCACCCAGCCCCATCCATGCTCCCATTTCTTCCTTTCTTGTCATTCATGGATTCTATTCTAAGAACCAAGTTCTGGTCCCAAGAAGGAGACCAGGTATTTTCCACATGAGTACTTACAACATATTCTAGAGTCATCCGACCATTGTTGTGACAAAATGGCAGTGATGAAGACAGATGTTACACCATTCAGCAGTGACTCGATGTTACCACGAAGGTACAGTATTATAAGTCACCGTAGATGAGTGTTTCCCGGCCTCAGACAGCTTTAAGATATATTGACTTCAGCAAGCTGGCTAGGGGAACATGCCAAGTTGAAGTTCACACATCCTAAAGATGCTGAGGTTGAGATACACTGTTGTGGACAATATGCAGTTAAAATTAACATACCATTTGGGTTTTGATTAAGAGACTACATTTTATGTTTGTTGGAGAGATCTGTTGGCTAAGAGCAGCAGTGACTGATGCATTCTCAGTAGGCCTGGGAGGACAGTACTCCAGGCCTGGTGGCCTGCGTGGAATGAGGTAAACTTAGGAGGAGGGAACGGTACGGTATATTGCCATGGTTTCTTTTTGCATCTAATTAGACAGACCGGTCTCAAAAGAGATGCAAAAACCCTGGACCAGATGGTTTGTGTCTGTCTTGAGCCTGACTGGGTGTGATTTCAAAAAGATCTTGCGAGAAGACCGTTACATACTCTGTGTGAAAAGCAAAACAGCCTTAGCTGCTAAGGAAGAAAATTTGGGCCTCGTAGATCTCAGAGTCTGTAGGCAACACCCAGGACGCAGGCTTCGGAAACCAGCCCCCTCGCTAGAACCTACAACAACAAAAAGAGTCGGAAAATATCAAAGAGGCTGCTTTTTCTTTGGGTACGGGAGGTACTCTTCTGGTCGAGTCCGACGTGTGTGTCTTAGTGGGGCGTGATGTTCAGCAGTGCTGTGTTAGATTTGCATTCCACCATTTTTTCCTCCTTTATTATTTTGTTCCTTTAACAACAAACCTGTGACATAGGCAGGACTGAGAGTGACTGGTGCAAAATCTCCTAATGGGTTTCCATGACTGAAGGTGGTCTAGAACCTGGATCTTTCCAATTCTAATCTAACATCAAGGCCAATACATCATACCAACCCTTCTGATTTGATGATTTGCTTTCAACATATGGATAGCAACATCATAAATATGACCTCTGGCCTAAAGTTTACAAATTCTGGACATATTTCCCTGGATAACACAGACATTTTCAGAATTATCTTTGTTAGATTTCTATCCTTGGAGCTCAAGGAAGCTTATATTGGATTCTCCCTTCATTTTATCCCACAGCAGGGATTGCAAGACAGTGGTAGGCCATAAGTCACTTAGTGAGTTTCCATGGTTGGGGGTGAACTTAAATTTAGGTGTTCCTGATTCTAGTCCCACAGTTTAATCACCACAGTGTTCCTGATTTCCATAAATCACTTAAGCACTGTCTTCAATATTAAACCCAAGTATTTTCTCCCTGATGTTACTCTTCTGGTATTAGCAAAGCCCGCAGGATCTCTAAGTCCCCATAATGGATATTATACTAGCCCAGTTCAAAGTTTTTGAAAATTCTTTATTTTAAAGCACCAGGATACAAATTATGTCCCTTTTGGGAATAACAATATGGCTGTCTTATAGCATGTAAGCATTGATATAAAATAATTTGCAGTGCATAAATATATGATGAAACAGGATGGTTTTTCTTCCACTGTAAACTGTAGTATTACAGTGATGCCATTCTGTTCTGTCACTGAAACATTTCAGAAGATTTAAAAGGAAGTTAAATGCAGTGAATGTAAGAAAGATCTGTACCCCTTTCAGTCAGATAAGATCTATATTCAGTAACTTTTGATTTCACCTAATGACATGGTAATTTGCTTAATGACTGCCTCAAAAACGGTTGTAAAATCAGGTCAATCATACGACCAATCTGTTTTACAATCACCATGAGTTACAACCTTGATGGGCAACCTCCATTATGGTCATAACTCGAGGACTATCTAGAGGATAAGCCACATACATTTTAAAAATTATGGTCTTATCTTTAACAGTCAAACAAAACAAAAGCAAGTAACAAATTTTCAAGAATTTAGAAGAGAATTTTCACCATGAAAAGATAATTTCTTTGATGGGTACTTTATGTACTGTCATCTGTATTTTCTGTCAGTAATATTTTAGTGTAATATTTTGGTTTCTCTTCCGCTGAGAAGAAAGGAAGTATACTTTTGCAAGTAAGTCTTAATGCTTTGCCGCATTGTAAACTGCATAATATATCTAATATTATGTCTTATAATAAAAATAATGAACACTGGGCTAGGCTTGAGAAAACATCACTTGGATTAATATATATAAAACGTCTTAGTAATAAAATTCTAAGTGAGAATGTTTTATATATAGTATCCTTCAAAGTCAGTTTGGACTAAGATCTGCAAATGATCTGTATCTTTGTAATTTTCTTTTGTACTTGTACATGCGCATAGATCAGCATTATTTTACAGGCCAGAAGCAAGAGGCTGGACTTTCAAGATTGCTGACATGAAAATAATTACATTTTATGAATGCCTCTACAATGGCTGTAAGATTTTTGCATATATGTTAATTATGTTTTAAAGCTGGAATCAGAGATCGAAAGAGAGAGACCATATCCTTGACAGAACAAGGGAAATAATATCTAAAATGCTGCTTATATTCAAATTGCCTGTTTCTGTTCTGGAATGTATTTGGGCTTCTTTTATAAAGAAAATGCTGCACATCTGTTGGTTGAAAATAATTTTTAAGATGCAAAATGAGAAGGGAAACCCTTATACAGTGATTCTTGGAGTCATTAAGAATAGAAGCTAAAGCTAGAGGAAGAAATTTAAAAGTGGGGAACTTTCTCAGAGATACCATTTTTCTATAGAAGGGGCAGATTCCTCTCCAACCATAATTTTTGGCTATGAGCGGCATAGTTTTGCTTCTTGCCCATGGCATCTTGCAGTCTTTTTTAAAAAGGTTATATATTCCATCACAGATGTTGTTGGTAGTGACCTTTTGATTTGCATAGTCATATACAAGCATAAGCCAGGATTGTTTTAAAAATGGTTTGCATAAGCATAACATCCAGGGAATAACAATGGATGGATCTCAACAAAAGTTTAAAAAACAGGCATCTGGATTGGATTTT
>JANHZU010007996.1:232515-243600 GCA_032468055.1 Acrochordus granulatus | reverse complement strand
AATCTTAATTCCAGCTGGTGATTCATCCAGCTCAGCATTTTGCATGATGTACTCTGCATATAAGTTAAATAAGCAGGATGACAATATACAGCCTTGCCGTACTCTTTTTCCAATTTGGAACCGATTTGTCATTCCATGTCCAGTTTCTTCTGGCAATCTTAATTCAGGCTTGTGATTCACCCAGCATGACATTTCACACAATGAAATATAAATTCAATATTAAGTTATTTATAATAACTATTTATCATAACTGCATATAAGTTAAAGAAGCAGGGTGACAGTATACAGCGCTGTCGCATTCCTTTCTCAATTTTGAACCAATCCGTTGTTCCATGTCCGGTTTTAACTGTTCTTGACCCACATACAGTTTCTCAGGAGACAGGTAAGATGGTCTTTTATTCCCATCTCTTAAAGAATTTGCCACAGTTTGTTGTGATCCACACAATCAAAGACTTTAGCGTAGTCAATAAAGCAAAAGTAGATGTTTTTCTGGAACCCAATTACTTTTTCCATGATCCAGCAAATGTTGGCAAATTGATCTCTAGTTCTTCTGCCTCTTTGAAAGCTAGCTTGTACTTCTGGTAGTTCTTGATTAACATATTCCTGAAGCCTAGCTCATAGTATAACCTTACTAGTGTGTGATATGAGCACAGTTGTACAATAGACTGAACATTCTTTGGCTTTGCCCTTCTTTGGTATTGGAACGTATAGCATGTAAAGCAGAGGTAGAGCCATTGATAAATTGTGCCTTTAAAACTTAATATCATTGCTTCCAGTCCCAAAACTTGCATATCATCCAGAATATCATGGTCATTGGTACTAAATATTGCTAAGAATTCTGAGAAGACAAGGAGGGGTCCATTGTCCACATCTTGATCCTGTGAAAGCTAACTGAGAAGAATGACCAGTGCTGTTTCCATCCTAACTTGACTGAAAATGATCTACATAATCCACTTCTTCTAGGATACTCTGGGTTTGCCTATCAAACACTGCCTGTATAATCTACCCTAAAAAGGGAAGTTTTGAGACTGAGTGAAAATTACCAAGAATGAGAGGGCCAATTGAGGAGGGTGTATATCATAGCCACAGGCACCATCCCTTTCCAAAATAAGGTGTTGATAAATTCTCAGATCTAGTAAGATGTTATTCATGATCATTGCTATATTTTTGTCATACACCTGTTCATGTTGATGAAGTGAAGAAATAAAGTCTTATTAAATATGGGCTTGGCATATACCACCATCAACTTGATGCCAAAATCAGTGCTGATTCAATCACTGGGACTAAGTTGCAGGGTAAAATGTAAAAGTTTCCCCTTTCAATCATGTCCAATTCTAGAAGGTAGTGCTCATTTCTGTTTTATAGCTGAAGAGCCAACATTGTCCAAAGATGCTTCCATGATCATGTGGCCAGTATGATCATATGCTAACATGCACGGAACGCTGTTATCTTCCCACCAACTTAAGCAATACCTATTTATGTATATGTATTTGCATTTGCATGCTTTCAAACTGCTAGATTGGCAGAAGCTGGAGTGTATAGTGGGAGCTCCCCCCATTACATGGCACATACCTAGATGGAAATGAAGATCAACACTAAATTGTCAATGTTCTTTCCCTGATGAGGTAGGAAATCAGGAAACCAACTTCACAGGAAGATTATAACTATATTTTATTGAGATAAGCTACAATAATAAAATCTTGCAAGTCTTGCAAATTTTACCTTCTGCCCCTCCTATATCCTACTGAGTCAGGAGGAGCCAGCTGGAGTCTCTTCCTAATTCCAGCTCCTTTTCCAGAGTTTAAAAAATTCTTCTTATCATTTCTTGTTGTAATGGTTTCTAAGTATTCCCATCAAGGAATGAAATGGTCCTCTGTACTTCTAAAGGTTACATGGGTATCCCTTACTATATCTTCTCCAACCCAGCACAACTAAGATACCCACCTGCCAATACTCTTTCTCTCATCCCCACATAATCTGTGTCCACCAACATTCTATCACTCAGTAGGGCTTCTTCCTCACCACCTCCAACTAACTGCTTCTGTTGCCAGCCATTTGACAATGGCAATCTTTCTTTCACATCCAGATTATTACCAACATAACCTTTCTCCACTTCATAAACCAAAGGAAAAACTTGCATCTTGGTGGCTCAGGTAGTCTTCTCACCACTTTTCTGGTTCCATGGAAGTACAATAAAAATACTAGAAATGAATGCCTGGCTTTAGAATGATGTCAATGATGGAGATTTGGTTTTGGGGTTCATTATCTGAGATAGGTGAATAATGGACGCTGGCATGGGATGGGTTGCATGTCACAAAGATTGGTGAAAACATAGTTTAAATGATTTTTTTTACCAGGAGACCTCTAAATTGAACCCTAAGGATATTGGAGATAAAAGCCCTGAAGGAAGGATCTCAGATGAAGGCTGTTGTGTGGTAGAAAGAAATAGGAATGTTGTTATATTGAGGCTCAATTAAATCATTGAATGAAAAAAAAAACATATTGAATATTGGCTCATGTAGAACATGACCTTCACTGACTACAGATAGATACTCAGAATGGAGAATAAACAAGATGAGTTTGAAATCTACAACTAGCTGTGGGTTCTTTTTAAAATAAAACAACTGTAAACTTATTTAAAATAACAAAAACATTTGCAGCTCTTAATCTCTTTTTTGTTGGTAGAAAGTATCATTCCCCTACTAAGTCCTCTTCTTTTTTTCATAGTTTTTTGTTGCCATCTAAGGTATTGGCTCATCCTCCCTCTTTTCACTGAATAGGATCCCATTCAGATTCAGATACTTTATTGGCCAAGCATGGTTAGACATGCAAGGAATTTGGCTCTGGTACAGCAGCTGTCAGTATACTTACAAGACAACAGTATATAGAATAATAACAGCAATAATGAAGTTGGAGTAAAGTTTACATCCAAAGTACACAGCCAGTAGAAAGGAAATATTATAAAGTGTAGAGTTAGAAACCCTATATGTTAATAAGTATGTAAACACATTACACAGAACTTTTGGATTAATTTCATATAGCATGAGACAAGTATTCAGCTGAAGATGGCACAGGGGAATAAACTGCCCTGTACCTGGTTGTTTTGGTATGCAATTCTCTGTAGCATTGTCCAGAGGGAAGAGGTTCAAACAAGTTATGACCAGGATGAGTGAGATCTGCAGATATCTTCTCCACCCTTTTTTTGACCCTTTTGATATGTAGGTCCTCTATGGAGGGCAGGTTAGCTGCAATTATTCTTTCTACAGTCCTGACTATTCATTGGAGTCTGTACTTGTCCTGCATGGTTGCTGCATTGAACCAGACAGTTACAGATCTACAAAGTACAAACTCAGTGATTCCTCTGTAGAACTGTATCAGCAGCTCTTGTATAGGTTGAACTTCTAGAGCTGACTCAGCAAGTACATCCTCTGATTAATTGTGCTAATGTTATCCATCCATTCCACTATGTGCTTTTATAATAAAGCAAATGCTTCTTGAATCTTCCTTAGTAGCTGCAAGAGGAAAAAATAAGTTGTCTGATGGGCCTTTAGAAGCTGCAGTACAGCACATTCAGCAAGTCACCTTTCTCACTCAAGAAACATCTTTGTTTTGTGACCCCAGAACTTTGATACAGTGGCAGCCTTGGATGACTGTATGGGAAGAAAAGTTTTGCTGCCTCTGGAGCAAAGAGGCAAGTTGACTATTTAAAGATTGTGAGGTGTCGATGCTGGATAATGCCACTTCTATTGCTCAACTACCAAGCAGAGGGCCAGAACTGGGAAGTGTGCTGGGAGTTTCAGACTCAACAAGTGAGCCTGGAAAGTAAGTAGAGCATAATCGTCTATTGGATGAGGTGGAGTTAATTGTAAGAATTGGATCCAGGTGGCTCAGGGAAAGACTCTGATTAGGCTTCATAAATTAAGGCAAAGACTGGTGAAGTTGTGCAAGCTAGTAAGAAAGCTCTAAAAATGAACAGGAAATAACCTCTTTGTTCAGAGTTTTAAATTCTTCCCTCTAATTCTAATTCACAATAGGCCATTCTAAACTTGACATTTATCTAACTGAACGTTCTTTAATTTTTTAATCAAAATGGATAGCTAGGGTTTCCACAGAATTGAAGAAAACCATCACCAACTTCTTCTCCCTCCTCAGTTCTTCAGAGTCTTGGTTTCTTTCTTGTTTTTCCCAAGAGCAAGGAGGAGAAATGAAGGATTAGTGCTTAGGATATTATATAGTTGTTATGGTTCTTTTTGCATCTTTCCAAACTGTGGCAGACTTTGCTCATTGGGAAAATCATTTCTCTTGTGGAAGACATCTTTGGACAGGTTTATTTTAGTGCCATATGTTTGAAATAAACCCTGAGAGGGAGAGAGGGAGGCAGCCAGATGGGCAGAGCAAGTAAAAACAAAAAAGAAATCCCCAAGACTTGGACATGCTACATTTAACCCATTCCTTGCAGAATGAAGACATCACTGCTATGTGTGCCTCCCTGTTGCAGTAAGCCTATGTCCAAGAGAACTTTATAAACAATTTGCACAAAGTAATTAAGAATCTGAAAATCAACTAGTATAAATTGTATACTCAGTGTAGCATGGGTACAGATTTCAGACACACTAGCACTGGCTTTTCCAACTTGCTTCTCTTTAGTTGCATGGGACTGTATCCCCAGAGGACCCAAGCAATTTAGTGGTCAAAAGATGCCTTTGAATTCTGGATTCTTCTTCCAATTTCTTTGAAGAATAATAGATGGGAGGAATTGTCCTAATATTGCTAACAGCTTGCCTGACCTGACTTCTCTTGGGTCCAAAGCTGGGTGGGGTGGCATTTTCTTTGGCAGCATTGTGATTTCCAGGAGCTATTCAGTATTGAAAATATATGTGAATGGCTTCCACTCAGACTTTTTAACCATTCTATCTAAATATTCTAAGGATAATTTTCAAGAAAAATGAGATGATTCTCTGTATTAAATTTTGTAGAACTTAAGGGATTCGGTTTGGTTTTGATGGTGCCTGCTGTTCTAGTGAGTGACAGTAAAATGCTTTAATTCCTCTTGCCTCTGAGTACCAAATGCAGTGATGATCAAGGTGCTGTAGGATGACATTTTCCATTTGTCTTGATATTTTCGTTCATTTGTTAAAGTTGGCAGTTGGGATATGTAAACTAATGTCATGCAGTAGAGTAATGGCAGAGATGGAAAGCATGATGAGGACAACCCTGGGCCTGAGGAATTATGAACACTGCAGTTTGCATGGTAAAATTTCAAAAGGTGGGGTGGATTTGTTTGTTTTATAAAAGAATACCATGTTAGAATACCATGTTGTAAAAGAAAGTTATATCTGAATTTTTTTCTCTCTTCTGCTTCCTTTTCTGCTATCCAGCTTTCATGAGAATGATCTGCAACCCATTCAGCTACTCACACAGTGGCGATTGTTTGGTGCTTTAACAAGTAAAACCAGACAATTTTGACATTATCTAAATGTTCTGACTTAATAGAATGCATTTTGGGTGGTTTCATGTTTGGGGCAAATCAACTTCTGTTCATTGATTGGAAGAATAATGGTGTAATGTAGTCTTATTCTTGGATCAGTTCATTCAAAGCATCTTGTTTGCTCCTATCTCCTTGCAAGCAGTAATGTAATTAATGTAGTAAAATTAAAATACATGAAGATAAGATAAAGAGTCTTGACGTACTGAGGGCCAGACTACTTGAGCAGTAGATGGGGTCCTCTGGTAATTAACCAATCCACTAATAACCTGATCATAATTAGAGTTGCTTCACTAATTGCTCTGTTCTTTTCTCAAATGCTTTTAAGCTCTTTAATTTCAGAACTTTGCTCATTGCTGTGCTGTGAGGTGAATTTAAAAGACTCTCATGAAAGAAGTTCTTTTCTTGCTTGGTTTCACATAATACTTTTCTGGTTATAAATACATAGCTGATAACTTTTAGAGTTTATCAACTGTTTATTCATACATAGACATATTTTCTGCAATCAAATAGCAATAAACTGACTTACAAAATAATTACAGTAATAAAGTAAAAGGTACAGGTTTCCCTTGCCAGTCATGTCCAACTCTGGGGGGTGGAGCTCATCTCCAATTCACAGCCAAGGGAGCCAGCATTGTCCAAAGAAGTTTGCATGGCCAGCATGACTATACACTGAGGTGCATAGAACACTGTTACTTTTCCCACCAATTGTACCTATTTATCACCTTGCATTTTTACATGCTTTTGAACTGCTAGGTTGGCAGGAGCTGGGACAAGAATTGGAGGTCACCCTATTATGTGGTGGCACTTGGGTCTCAATGCAATTAAACAGGAAGTTTTAATGTAGGAATGTTAATGCTGACAGAGCCAGGGGGAGGAGTTAAATGAGACATCAGTTTAGAATCCCTACATAGTCATAAGAGAGCAAGGTCGAACTCCCCTTTACCCCCCAAATTCCTTAGCTGTTATCTAGTTTCACCCAGGTGCAAACCCTTCGTCTGAGATTTCTGTACATAGGCTTTTAGCAATAAGAGTTATTGTGAACCTTTGTGCGTGGACCTGGTTACTTGCACCTGACAGTTAAAGTCATCAGATCCCAAATTATAATTAAACATTGAGAATTAATTTAAGATGGAAAAAGGTACTAAAGGAAGAAGCTTGATAAATTCTCTTCAGAGAAATCTTTGGTATATAGAAACTATGGAAGTACTGAATGTGATCTAAACATTTTCAGCAATGGGCCTCAATGGATAGAAGCAAATTTATTATGGTTGGTGGCACAGCTAGCCAGATATTTAGACTGGATCTAGCATTTTTGCTCACCTATTGAGTTCTTCCCAAGGATCTGGAATAAACAGATGCTGTTTAATAATATTAAAAGTATTGTTGTAGGATGTAAGCTGATCCAAGTAAAACTGCCTTGTGCAATTGACTGATGATGATTTTTATTTAACTCAAGGCATGAAGGTACAAGATGTTTACAGCATTAAAAATGAACTCCGTATAGGCAATCAAGGATTGAATAAAAGTAATAAAGGATAGGCACATTTGGAATGCCTTGAGCTGGTAGATATATTCAGAAAATTTGAGAACATGCTCTGGTTAAGAAGGACTATAAACTGAGTCTTTTTCATTAGTGGCTCTGTGCAGAGCATATAGTGATCCAATGATGTTATCGGAGATAGTGGGGAATGGTCTACCCACTACAATAAGAGGGGTTCCTGAAGATGACTAGGAGGCCAGCAGTGGGTGTGGATTTGGTTGCTGCTGCTGGCACATCAATCAAGTTGTGGTCAGTGGCATAACACATCACAGCAAGGACAGAGGAAAAAATTGTGACTTCAAGTCATTTTGACTCCTGGCGACTGCCGCCTGTAGTTTTCTTGGCAGCATTTTTGGAAGTGGCTTGCCATTGTTTTCTTCTGAGAGCTGAGAGGGAATGACAGGCCCAGAGTCACCTATCCAGCTTTTTGTACCTAAGGTGTGACTAGAATTTAGTCTGCTGATATCTCCAACCACTAATCTTCAACCATACCTAAGGTGTGACTAGAATTCTTCAACCACTACAGAAACCAAACAAGGTTTCAGTAATGGAGGAAGGTGGTATTAAAAATGATTTGCTCTGTGTGTCAAATATGATAGACAAGCCACTGCAGTGATCCAGCCAGGTATCTCTGAGTTGCTGTGGATTCTCATGGATCCAGTTAGAATGGTGGGATTTGTAACTCAGCCCATCACTTCAGCTTTCTCTGCAGTAATCTAATATTACATTGTTGGGAATTTTTCTTTTAAGGTTTCATGATCATAGTATAATTTGTGGAGTCCTGGGTGCTTTCTCAGCTTGGTTGGCTTTTTTTGCAGACGTTTCATTGCCAGACTAGGTTACATCATCAGTGCTAGTTTTTTTTTACCTATTTTCCCCCCTAGTCTTGGTAATGAAACATCTGTAAAAAAAGCAACCATGACTCCACAGTTCAACCCTGAGCTACAATTATTCTCAATTATTCTCTTCTATTAGTATAAAATAGTTTCTTCATCTTGAATTTCATATGATTTTCCCTATCCCGGCTGCCTCAGCAAAATGAAAAACATAGGAAACTGCTGGAGAATAGTGCTATTCATAATTTGTTAGAATTACACTAAAACTGTTTTTTTAGGATGACATATAATAGCTTAAATGATTTTACCTTCTGAGCAACCTGGATTCTTGCTACAGAAAGCAAATGCTTTTATTGATCTACAGTTTTCAATCATTGCTGAAACAGCTGGAGAGGGACAGTGACAGTTGCACCATTAAATCCCAGAAAACAATAAATTGGCATTATTGGCACAGGCATTAAATATTTTGATATGTGGAGTCACAGCTTTGATCATGCCACTACATTTGTTCAGGTTCTTCTCACATATGTTTCATCATGACAAGCTGTTGAGGAATCTATGAAATGTGGAATATATTGGTCACTGTAATGTGTCATCAAATTGATGGAAACGCGGGCACTTTTTGCAATAGTTTTGAAACAGTAAAGGGGAAGAGGAAACCGCTTTTGAAAAATGAATGGAAAAGTCAGATGTGTCACCAACTGCAGTTGCAGCAAAATAAGTTTCCATTGGTGGATGTCTTTCAGTGTTTTTTTATGCCAAGGCCTGGGTAATGGTTCTAACCATGGTACAGTAAGCTTTGAACATGTAAACTTATTATGTCAGGGCGATGGAGCCCTTCATCCTTAACCATCTTTACCCAATTGAAAGAATTACAGGTAGTTTTAGTGACTGCCTTGTTTAGCACCCCTCATCAGGCTTAAAAAAAGAAGAAAGACACATTTTGATTCTTTCGAGCAGATTTCTCTGTTGTTCCTCACCTGTAGACAGAATCTCACTGAACTAAAGCAAACTACCACTCCCATAAATCATATATCCTGGGAACTATTAAGGAGGAGCCGTCTTTATCTGCTTTCTCTCATCTATCTGAACCAAGTCACCTCTTGCTCCTCTGGAATGCACTCTCTCTCTCCTGGGAATCCAGACCACATTCCATCCCAGTGTTCTCAGTTACCACATTGATGAAAAAATAACTTTATGACAAATCCCGGCCTTTACAACCTTTGCAGGTCTGTGAAGCAAAGTAAAGCTGAATATCATAAGCACAGTTGCAGTTTCACTTCGTCACCACTTTGCTTAACAATCAAGTTGCTGGTCCCAATTGTGGTTGCTAAAAAAGGACTACCTTTACAGAGTAGTAGCTTCATGTCTGCTTTTGCAGCAATAGTTCTGATCAGGATTAGATTAGACTTCGTTATAAGATAACAAAATTCAGTAGACTCTAGGAAAAACTCTGTCTAGTGGATCAACTGTAGGGATGTGTCTGAGTGCCTTTTCACACTGCCACTGTTTCCACTTCCTAGTTCTGCAAGATGGAGATGGCCCATGATTGTTTTCCAAATGCTAAGGACAAGGAACAAAAATCACAGCTCCATCCTGAGCAATCAGAAGACCAATGCTAATCAGCCAAGCTGAATCCAGCCAAACTAAGCCCTCCCCTGAAGTCCATCTCAAGAGATATAAAATAAATTATTCCCTCTTGTATTCTTGTCTTTATTTAATGTTATGTAATTTGCCTGGCTTTATGGAAAAAAAGTCAGCGCTTTCTACAAAAGGGACATGAAAGGCATCAAGTGACTATTCCTCTTGTAAGACTGAAACCCGGATGTTGGGAGGCTTAGCGGAATAGGCATTCCTGCAAATAAAATAATGAGCTGCCCACAAGCTCCTCAGAACTTTTAATAGAACATGTTCAGTTCCAAATACACAGAAGCCAAACTTAAAATCGATCTCAGCTCTTAAACATAGCCAATGTTATGGGATCACAGTAGTCCAGAACTGCTTTTAGACTGGTAGAATCTGCGTGGAAGTGCCTTAATTGTCGCACTTATATCTGTGAATGCTGTCTTCAGTGAAGTCTTCAAACACAGCTCAAAGATCTCTCTTTTGGGAATATTTTAGTTTGGGAGTTTCTGCACTGAGCATGGAGATTTAACGAAGAGATTGCCAGCTTCACACATTAGGTTAATCAAAACACTAACTTGCCACATGATTGGATGGCTTGCCTGCAAACCATTCAGCCATTGAAAAGCCATATTTCTCCAGACTAGTCTTCCTTTACCTTCATTTTCCCTGAATAAAAAGCAAAGCTACTTTTAGCTGATGGTTGTACAGATCAGAGAAAACTCCCAAGAGAGAAGGGTTTCTGAAGAGCACAGCGGTTTTTAGACTGTTCCTCTTGAAACAGTTGCTGATTTCCATTTCTAGAAAATGATGTTTTTAAGGTTCTTACAAGCAAATATTTTGAAAAGGGAGCTGTTGTGATGCCAGTTGGAGCTCACAAGATTGACTGCTGCTTCTCAGAGAGGGAATATATACATCCCTGTGCCTCAGGATCTTCATGAGGAGAGAGATGCTTATTTTAGCATGTAGCCAAAAGAGATATGCCCTGTAACTTCTCTTTCGCCAGGTGCCAAGCTTCATTCTGTTGGAAACTGTGTAGGCAGTTCTCTATATGCCAAGGTGAGGGTGGGATGGAGAAAAAATGAAAGCCCAGATTCTCTTCCAACCTGACTCATGTTAGAATTTGCAAGAAGGTTTTTTTTACATAACAAACTGGCACAACAATAACATCTGTTCCAAGAGTTGTCTATTTTCTAGAAGAAAAAGAGAAAGTTATCCAAGTCTGATGTATTTTTCCTGAATGTATTTTTAAGTATAATATTTTGTTTAGACTTACAAGTTTAGTCTTTGTGTGTTTATGCAGACTGGCACCTCTATACATCAGAGCTGCTTTTAAACAAAAACAGATCAGAATCATCTGCATAAAACCTTTTTTCTTCCCATATGTTTTTGGAGCGTCTTTTAAGATGCTATCTATAATTTAAACAACCTGTATTTAAATTCTTTTACCACTGAATATTTTGCGTGATAATATTTTAAATTAAACAAATGTTTACACTCTCTTCTTTCTCTTTTTTAAAAAGTTTTATATTTTATAAATATAAAAAATATATATTTATATATATATATATATACATATACAAAGCATATTTTATAAA
>JANHZU010007996.1:217697-231431 GCA_032468055.1 Acrochordus granulatus | reverse complement strand
TGTCTTTTTTCTAACCATCTGGATGCGAGGTCCGCCAGGCCAGTCAGGCATGGCGTAATATCACAACAGGTGATCCAAGTCCTGAAGGTATTGGGACCCTGAGCCGCGCAGCCTCCACCCAGCGCGCTCTCGCAGTTCTGTCAAATTCTTTGCTATTATTCACCATGGCGAAACATGCTTGGCCTTTATTGTAGATCAACTGAAACTGGAAGATGCGTAGGAAGGATGTAAGATAAAATAGCCGGAAAGTCCAGAAACAACAACGGGTTAGGTAAGAAAGCTTAACAGGCCAGGTTAAGGCCTGCGGTGTCTGCTGCACAGTTGTATAGTATAGGGAAGGATGGCAAACTGGTGGGCTTCCAAAGGTTGCTAAATTAAAGGTCCCGGCAATTCTTGCCCACAAGATCACTGATTACAGATGCTGGGAGCTGTTGCAATGCAACATTTGGAAGAACTTAGGCTCCTCATCTGTGCTGAATCTTGCCAGTTTAGGATGCCTTAGAATGATGCTATTCTGTGTTTTGTTTTAATTTTATCCTATTCTAAGTTTTTTTTAATTTACTTATAAAATCTTATATCAAAGCTTGATTCTGGTAAAGTGCCACTTGCAAAAAACAGTGAATGCCAGTGAATTTGCTCTTGTATTTACACTGCTATGAAGGGAGATAGCAAGTGAATAATCTGGAAATTAATTAAGTGTGGTGTCCATTCAGGTTTCCTAAATTGTGACTGAACAGGTGTTTTTTTCTGAGGGGTCCTGTATGATCTCACATATCAATAGCTTGTTTAATATGGAACATATAGACGTAACATTCACATTATTTTAGCTTATAAAGTCATAAAGGTGGGATAAAAATTAAATCAATCCAGAGGCTCTCTGTTTTAACAATTCTTACCTTTGTCTTTTTCCTGGCTAGCTAGGTTCTGTTGCTGTTCATCACTACCTCCCAGGGGGCCTAGGGGTATTCTTGAAAATCAAAATAATGTTAAAGTCTGGAGCTTTGATTTGTGCCATGCCAAAATTCACATTATTTAACTATTTTTTTAAATGCCCAATGTGATATTTAAAGTCTTGGAAGTTGAAGTGTTATCCCTCTGTGTGTGAATAATCCTGACAACAGATATCTAATTTGAGCAGGACTTAAAGTAGTGAAGCAGGTTTTGTAAGTATAATAGAAAAAAAGATTAATTTATAGGAAATAGATTATAATGATAGGCAAAATTAATTATATACAACCAGCAGAAGCATGCACTCTGTGTATATGAGGCTGGGAAGACAGGAAATCACCTCAGGTTAGCCATCTCTTTAGAGATGCCAGTTTGGTTTAGGACAAGACTAGAAACCAGAAGACTGAGTTCTAGGCAAAAGACTTATCTTGTTGTCTGGTTAAATTAATAAAACAATATAAATGAAAGAAAGAGCTGTTGCTATAATGTAATACAAACAAAAGCAAGACCAATGTTCTTAATTGGGAAATAAAAGTCCATTAACATTTTAGGTTGGGTGATGTTTATTAGAGGTAGACTAAAACCAAAAATCTTTATAGGCTTTGCTATTCCAGCAAAGATAAGGGCACAATTCCCCCAAGAGAAACCTGGGAGATATATATCTTATATACATTGTAAAATACAGTCACCTGATCAGTCATTGCCCCATTTTTAACATTTTTGTCTGTTTGCCTTTTGAACATAATAAATTCAGTTGCTCTGAAGCCTTGCACCTTTCAAGCTCTAATCTCCAGCAAAAATGCTGAGTCAGTTAACTGCTGCACTGATCACAAGATTGGGAGTAGATGCAGTGAATATGAATCTTAAGATCTGGATATGGATGACCAATCCCACCCCCAGTCTGTATGACCTTGATTCAGGGTTGCTGCTGCCATACAAGGCACCTGGTGTAGAATTCCATTTAGTGTTCCACTCCCAACTCTTGTTTAAAATATTTTAAATGTAATTACATAATAGTCATAATTCAAGGGCCTGCAGGGTTGTGGATATACTGTAGATCTCAGCAGCAAAATGCACATGTATGATGTCAGGAAAACCTGTTGTTGATACAGGTAGTCCTCACTTCCTGGCTGCTGTATTTAATGACCATCTGAAGTTAAATAGTGTAAAAAATAACTTTGTGATCAATCCCTGCATTTCTGGCTGTTGTAATTGTTACCCACAATTATGTGGTTTGTGACAAGCAGAGTTAATACAGAAGAATGAAGTAAAATTGTAAATTGTGCTAATGTTGTTCATCACTTAGTGACTACAGTGCTTACAGACAGAGTTGCTGGCCCCAGTTGGGATCACTAAGTGAGGACTATTCATATAATTTCTCCTTCTCTTTTGTTTTACTTGCAACTGGTATCTCCCCCACATCATACAGTGTCCCTGTGCATTGCTCAATTTGCACACCAGGTTATGGCACCCCTGCCTCACCTATTATATGCAAAATAAACAATGCACATGTACACTTTATATGCATAACTTGGAGCTTTGTAAAAGCAAGGTTTCAAACTATATAAATAAGCATTTAGGTTATGGATGGAGGAGATTGTGGAGCAATTGCACACAGCCATTTTCTAGGGTAGTCTTCTCCAATGGTATGCCCTTCAGATGTTCTGAAATAATAGTTTGGAAAATTCCCTGCCAGGATACACAATAAACATACTGAGTGGAAATTCTACACTGGGAGAGTACTAAGATGGAGAAGATGATTACAAAGTAATATAAACTGAGAGGGAGATTTCATGGCACTTCAGATGAAGACCTAGATCACTGTTTTTCAAACTTGGTAATGTTAAGATGTTGGGCTTCAACTCCCAGAATTGTTGGCTGGAGAATTCTGGGAATGTAAGGCCACATATCTCCAAATTGCCAAGTTTGAAAGCCACTAACTTTAAATAATTCATAGAATGAACAAACTCTTTCATCATTCAGCCAGCACTGTCATTATGAATGCATAATTATTCCAAGTCATGGCTTCCTCTTGATATAATAATGATGAGGGGTTATTTTGTTTCTGTTTTTGCTAATGCAGATCTCAAATATATATTGCTAAAGCTGCTGAATTTACTTGGATTTCAGTTCTTCTCCATAAACCCTGGAAGTTAATAGCTGAGCACTTATTAGCTGAGAGATCTATATTCTCCTATTGGTCAGGAAATAAATATTCTGATTGGTTTTCACATCTCAGCAAATGCTACAGATTTATACTCAGAGATGCCCACCGTGTTTAAACCGGTCATTCAAACTGCTCCATTTCATATGGAAGATTAGAAGTTTGGTGACTCAAATTATCACTGTGTAATTGCACCCTCAGATTTTCTTATACTGTATCCTTTTTAGTGAAAGGATCATCCTGTTTATCCAAATCACTGTGTTACGGTCGATGAAGATTCTCAGTTATCCAGGTAGAATTGTCTGGAGGATGAGTCTTGGCAAATGGACTTCTTTTCTTGTTGGTTTGAGTCATTTTGCTCCTTATCTAAGCAGCTTCTTCAGTCTGAGAAAAACTTGGTTTGGGGACCCATATATGTTTTCCAGGGTGGCTTTATTTCTCACTTAACCTGACTAGACTTATTAGACTGACAACAGCAGATGTGAATAGGTAGAGGGTCTTTGGGATGTACTGTAGATGTTCAACTCCTAAATCCTTTACTCATTGCCAAGTGCATCTTTAAGTGTTGCCTCTCTGGAGAGTTTGTGAAGTGGTCTTAATCTTCCTGAGGACTAATGAAAGAGCAGCATGAAAAATGGAGGACAAGTTGTGTCTGAGGCGCTTACCTCCACTGAGGGAAGGATTTCCCTCTTTGGCATAGATAGATTCCTTCGCTCCTCTCTCAAACCACCTATCTTCTCTTTCCAAAATATGATCATCATTGTCCTCAAATGAGTGTCCTTTTTATTTTAAATGAAGGTAGACTGCTGATTCTGGTCCTGTGTTGTTTCTCCTGTGTTGAGCCATCCTCTTGCGTAAAGGCTGTTTGGTTTCTCCAATGTAGACCTCTGAACACTCTTTACTGCATTGGATAGCATATATTACGTTGCTCTTCTTATGTTTTGGTTTTCCATCTTTAGGGTGTACCAGCCTCTGTCTCAGTGAGTTGGTGGGTGTGAAAAACACAGGTATGTGATGTTTTCCAAATATCCGCTTTAGCATCTCCGACACATCAGCCATGTAAGGAATGACTAGATTCTTCCATTAACTCTGAGTTTCAACTCTGTCTGCCATTCTTTTGTTGGATCCAGATGTTGATTTAATAAAGGGTTTTATTTAATATGGTATAGAACGCAGACACAAACACTAAATTTGTTTCTCCCACAAAACTAATTCTATGTTTGTTCCCATTTCCTACATATTTTATTGTTACTGTTTTCCAAGTTTAGGACTATATCTATTCTTATTTAATCTATAAATTTCTACCCCGTCACTTGTTTGCTTTTGGTTTCCTTTTCTGAAAGAAACTTTCCAATTAAAGAGAGGGTGAAGCTGTTTTAACCCCCCTTGCCAGGCAGCACTAAAAATCTAGATCTCAGGAGGGAAAAATGCCTAATCTGTGTGATAAATTATCTTTTCCCCACACTGCCCTCTTCATGAACATTGTAATCTCATGTTACCTTTTGCTAACATTTGCCTTATTTCAATCAGTATCTTCCTTCCTCTGTCAGAGATCTCTTTTCTCTGTATGTCCTATCCTCACATAGTGTAATAATTTTGTATTTTCACTGTATTTATGTGAAAGGCTTAGTGATATAGGATAAACTTTTTGGGACCAAAGATTACACTTGATCTGTGTATTACACTTTATCCTGTGCTAGGGGCTATGTTAATAAAGTGAATGGAGCTAGGGCAGCAACAATAAAACTTTTTAATGTAACGCTTCCAAAATGTCAAACTTTTTAAAGATTGAAATGTAGTACTTCCAAAAGGTCATACTTAAAAAAAAATACTCTGAAATATATACCTTTAAAAATCTTGTTACCAGTTAACTTTGGCAACAAATTAGACCACCAAATGTTATGGCAATTGAAGAAAGGGCTTCTGGAACCTTATGACATATGGAAGCTGGAGATGGGATTGGAAAAGGTTGGAGCAAGGGTGCAAGGGATTACAGCAGTATGTGGTCACTTCCCTTCATACTTTAGGGGTGTTAAGAAAGACATCTCCAACAACAATCCTTGTGTCGCAATATGCAGATAGTCTTCACTTAGTGACATAATCAGAACCAACAACTCAGTCATTAAGCAACATGGTCGCTAAGTGAAACATGGCCATGATGGGCTTATAATCTTACTTCTGTTGCAGTCATCAAATAAATCCCCAAAGATCATTAAGCAAAGTGTCATGTGACTGAAACTTGCAATCAATTGCTGACTTCTCCATTGTCTTTGTCAAAAGCATTTGTGAAGCAAGACTTCGGGTGGACTACCATGGTGTACTGACATTCCTCTAGAATAGGGGGGATATACTGCAGCTGAAAACAGCACTTGAATATGGGATTTGGGCTATCACAATCTCTCCAGAGCAAGAGATTTCAAGATACTCCAGGCAGTTAGTAAAGTGTGTAGTTGTGTGTGATAGTTTTTATGATGTCTGCATTTTTAGTTTTCTTTGTTATGCATCTCATAGTTTCTGTGAAACTGTATGAGTGATGAACTGACTGGGTGGCATTTTAATTTTGTTGTATATGGTGCAATAACAAGAAAGATTATTATTATTACTTTTTTGTGAGCAGACAGTAGGAACAGTTTACTTGCAGTTGGCTGGGAATTGTGGGAATCCGTGTGCTTATACCTGCTAATGTCATCTATATGGACTCTAAATTTGACTGAGGCCATCCTTTTAATTACTTCGGATTTTTTGTTGTTGATATTTTTTAAAGATTGAGAACCTTTAGAGTGGCAAATTGTATTGAAATCATCAGAGGGAAAGTGGGAGAGAAGGAAGGAAGGAAGGAAGGAAGGAAGGAAGGAAGGAAGGAAGGAAGGAAGGAAGGAACTCAATGGGAAGCTGATAAGAAGTCAAGTCATTCCTGCTCACACTGGTTTTTTGACCATATGTGGTCATTCTGTTACTCTGTTTAGGTAAGGAAATATCTCTGAAATGACGATCCAATGGGGCACAGATTATATAATAATTTCATGTTTTTCTGTTTTGTGCAGAAAGTCCAAAAGAGACTTCATTTTAATGTTTACTATATTTATATTCTTATAACTAGTGTTATTTGTACAGTATAATATTCAATAAAATTATTGGGAAAAAGAAATAAGCCAGTTGTGATGCACACAAATGGTGATCACATGACCGCCGAAAGTTATGATGGTTGTAAATGCAAAGATTGGTTGTAAACTTCTATTTTATTTATTTGATTTTTATCCTGCCTTTATAACTTTATAAGTTACTCAAGGCAGCAAACATATCTAATATTCCTTCCTTCTCCTATTTTTCTCACAACAACAACTCTGTGAGGTGAATTGGTTGAGAGAAAGAGACTGGCCTAAAGTCACCCAGCTGGCTAAGATGGGACTAGAACTCACAGCATCCTGGTTTCTAGGCAAACATCTTAATTATTACACTTTTTCAGGGCTGTTTGTAATTTATAATGGTCAGTAAACAGGACAATCATTAAGTGAGACTTATTGTATCTTATTATCCATTAAAAAGGTGCTCTGTCTGTAGCTTGAGCCCTGCATGCTAAACTCAGTCGCTGCCAGAAGGGTAAAAATCTGAACATGGGTCTTGTCATGAAGAGGTGTTTATAAAGCTGTTTTTAGAAAACAAAAGCAAAATGTTCAGCATTAACAGTTACATTTCTCAAAAAGTAAATATTATGATACATTTGGTTTCCCAAAGCTCCAACACTGCGCACAATTTTGCTCCAGGATGGGATTGGGAGAAGACTTAAAACTCCTACTTCTCTTTTCATGGTGTAAAGTTTCTGACAGAAATAAAGTGAATGTACGTTATATAAGTAATTTATTTGTGCATCTTGGCATTGCAGGCCTAATAGGCTGGCTGCCAGGAATTCAGGGCTGCAGTTTGTCAAGTCTGAGTCTTTAGTCCTTTTCATGCAATTGAAGAAATAGTCTTCTGCAGGCTGTCAGTGACAGATATCAGCTCACTCACACAGATAAAACTCAATTAGCTCCTGGAGATAGCATCTTTTAAAAATACAATAAGCTGCACCATGAAAGATAGGTAGACAAATTTAACCAAGGGGGGGGAGTTGACATGGGTGAGCAAACATGGTTAGGAAGTAGTCGTGTTGCTTGTCTTCCTTACCTGCCACCTTCTTTTCCCATTTTAATAACTATTGATTGATTTATTATTTATTAGGTTTTTATCCTGCCTTGATCACTTTATAAGGAACTCAAGGCAATGAACATGTCTAATTCTCCTGTTTTCCCCACCACGACAACCCTGTGAGGTGGGTTGGGCTAAAAGAGATGACTGGCTCAGTGTTACTCAGCTGGCTTTCATGCCAAAGGAGTTTATTAAGACTAGAATTCACTGTCTCCTGATTTCTACGCCAGCACCTCAAACAGTATGCAATTTACTTTGAAGGAGCACTTAAATAAAGTTGCTATTTTGTTGTCTTTAAAATATTATGCCATATTTCTATTTGCTCAGTGCTGGAAAAAATCTTATGAGGGATTTCTGAACTATTTACCTGTCAACATCTACAAGGAGGTTTCAGCAGGAGAAAGACACTGAGTCTAAAATCTTGTGATGTCCATTTGAAAATCATCTACTGTATCTTCCAAAAGCCAGATTGTGCCATATGTTTGGTGTTTCAGTCCATATGAATGCTGGAGTGGAGATTATTTCTCTTTATTAATGTGAACAAGAAATCAGTCACCATTATTGCCACTTTTTCCATAGAAGTAAACTATACTCAAGGACATCTATTGGGAGCAGAAGGTAAAGAGAGGGCAAGTAAAGTTGTGATATCTTTGTGCAAAGAATGCAAAGTATGTACTGGTCATCATTTGTGTCATTACATAATTTACGATATTGGTGCAGTTAGGTTACAATATGGGTGAAATCATTGTAGCTTTTAATGGATGCCTATGTTCATAGTGGTTATCAGTCCAATAAATATTGTTCCTTGATGCTTACTGGGTTCATTATTTCTTATATTAGTATATTGAGTTCCCCCATGGAGTGAGAACATTATCCTATATTTTTGTTCACATAGCAATCTTGTGCAATGGGTTAGGCTGAGAAATGGTGATTTACTTGCTTCATCAAATGAAGTTCCAGGAAAGTCAGATATGAACTCATGTTTCTCCTGTGCAAGTTCCACAAGTGCTAACTGAAAGGTTGGCAAATTAAGCCAGGAGTATCACAATGCCCACTATCTCACAAAACTATGCCTACAGCATCCTGGAATGTATATGTGCAAACACACACCCACACCCACACTTAAACAGTTGCCAAAATCTGGGATCATAATATCAATTGAGGTTTTTTAAAAGATTTTAAAACAATTATTATAGGTATTTCTATGCAGCTTTAGCTCAAAATGGCTCCAGTGGCATGGATCTTGTACAAAAATACCAGCATTTCACTTGATCTCATATGAGAACACCAAGCTCTTCTATGAGATTTTATGGAGTTTTGGTCTTCTCCAAATTTTAAATCTCCAGATGAGAAGTTTCATTACTTTTTGTTATTTATATTTTATTGTTGTTATTACCATTACATCAACTCCACCATCATCAATGAAGTACCTTACAGTTTTTTGTTATTATTGGGAATTGGGTGGGTGGGGGCATGCCAAGATTGTCATGAAATGCATGATAATGCCCTAGATCTGAAATGGTTGCCTACTTCAATGCTAACCTTAGAACCCTACTGCATGTATTTAGGCAAAAAAAGATATAAAAACTGAAACAAGGCCAGTTGCTCTCTCTCAGCCCAATCCACCCACAGGGTTGTTGTGGGAAAAATAGGAGGAAGAAATAGTATTATGAATGTTCACCACCCTGAATTATTTATAAAAAAATAAAGATGGGATAATAATATAATAAATTAATAAATTAATAAATTATAAAGCTTTAACAACTGATTGGACCAGCAATTGTATTTTATGATGCTGCACCATAAGATAAGTCTTGTTGAGTTAAATGAATTGATAAAGGGGTTTTAAGTTTTAAAGGCATTTTGGCTCAGTATTACAACTTCCACATTGGGACATTGATTAAATGCTGACAGTATGCACATTTTTGTCAGAGAGAATGTTTATAGGAGGTGTCATAATAAAAATGAGCATTATAGATACTCACTGCTTTCTGATATATGTTTATTGTAGATCCTGAAACAGGATAAATGATTCACATTTTATGCTATGCTGAAATCTGAACTTCTGTAAATCTGATTTGGATTGCAAGAACAGAGCTCCATCTAATAAAAATTCCCCCTTCATAAATGGTTAGCTGAATTAATGCATAAGGCCCGTTTAAAAGATTAATGGTATGTATTGATGGAAAATCAAATCTAGGTGTTTTATTTTCCTGGATTGTCAGAGACTTGACATTTCATTTGCTAGTCTTTTCAACATAACCCCTTATAACTCACTTTATAAAGCAAAAGGAGTAGCAATACATATTTATATTCCACATCATTTGAGATTTATCAACATGTTTAGAATGATGCCATTGAAATCAAATAGTGAAAGTATTAAAATGTCTTATGCATTTATTCTGAATTTGGTTTGGGGACAGAATTGGATCTACTGTTTTGATTGTTGAATTCTCATAAATAGTTTGATGTATCTTTGCAATTAAGCAGCAAATTACTTCTGCTAAAAATTGTTTTAGAAGTTTTGGATGGCAGATATTAGAAAAATAGAAATTATACATAAGATATGCAGATCATTTATGGAGAACCTTGGTGGTTTCTGAATTTGATGTGTACTGTAAAGATAAAGAATATACAGGATGAACTGAGGTATACTACAGCTGTTTGCAAATTGGTGAAATTAACAAAGCAATTTCACAAGTCTATTCAGGAACTCAAATCTATGGGCACTGAATTCTGTGGAGCTTGTTTCTCTGTAAATGGGTTCATAGCATCTGAACATTTTGAGAACTTGTATTTATTTTTTCAGGAAAAATAGTTGTCTGAAACTTATTATTTTGCATGGCAAAGTTCTGGTTAATTCATGGAATTGTGGGATTACAAGTGGCCATTACAAGTGCAACCTTTTGCTCAGTACAAAAAATTAAAACTTCCCAGGTCTTTGCTTGAATATATATAGGGAAGTGGAGTGCACCAGTTTCTGATTAATTGGTTCGAATTTAAAACGCTTTTATTGATAAGAAGTTTATTTTACATTGAATTAGAATTTTACTTCTTGTACCTTCATTAATCTAGAACAAAAGGGAATGATTCTTGACCTCCTCCTGTGAAATTCATTTAAATAACCCAGATGCTGCTCAACCAAAATTAAAACATGAAGGCATGTTTTATAGTATTGTGACTGTGCGTATATAGTTATGAAAAATAAGCCACGTTTTTATTGATCAGCTCTTTGAGAGAGGGAAGATCATTGTATTTGTTCCCACCATCATTTCTTGTGTAAATGTAACTTATTTGGCTACACATTTATTCATTGGGAATACATTACCATTCTAAAATTATCAGTTTTCCTTCTTTTTTCCACTGTGAATTTTCCCTCTTCCTTGTCCACTACTTTTATTATATAAAAAAGTATAATGGATGTTAAATCTGCAAAAACTCCAAGGTTTGTTCAAAGCTCACCTGAAAAGAAGAAAATAGGAGCTTCTTCATCCATTCCCTTTTATATAAATGTTGATTCCTTACTTTGTTCCTTCACATAACCAAGACAGTTTCCTACTTTTCTTTTCCAAAATGTAGCTGTTTGTAGATGCCTGATTTAATAAGAGAGAATTAGGGATAGGGATTAGGGTACTATTTTCCCAATCAGTCTAGATTGCTGGTTTAGGTTACAAATATGGAAATACTGGATTAGGACAAAAATGTGTTAAATGCTACTAGCTGGTGGATAAACAGGATTACAAACACATTAGAACATGCATGGAATCATATGTTTCTTATATATTTCCCAACCTCTCAACAAACATGATCAGTTGGTGGGAAAACATTTATCTATTGTTCTCTTTCAAGTGCAATGGAGTTTGGGAGCAGGAGATAGATAGATTGCAGGGTTTATCCTTCTGTCAAAACTCACTTTGGATTTGTACAAGTGTTTTGACCAGGTTCATTCAAAGAGATTCTAACTACTGCATCACCTGACAGGCACCTTCTGAAAATGGGCTTAGCAATATTCTGGAATAACACTCAATATAGCCCAACTTTCGATGTTTCAGGAGAGCACTAAACCCACATTCAAAAGTAGCCTAAACTATAGCTAACAGAAGAGAGAAAACTGAACCATGAATCAGCAAAAAGAGCGAGCAAGCCATATCTTGTGTGCTTCGCTGTGTACTGCCACCCACTCTTGCAATGATAAGCTGCTGTTCAGGTTGATCCATGTCTAGATGGTAAACTTAATTTGAAGAACCAAATTCTTCTGATGCCTTAAGATAGTGCCTTGTGCCTGAAGAAGAGAGTAGGCAATAGATAATGGACTGATCTCTTCTCTTAGAAATCATCTAATATGTAGGTCAGAAAAACATGTTGGAATATATCCATGGCACTGTCTGTGGTACTTAAGGTTTGTTTGTTTAGTTATTTAATGAATTTATTTGGCCACCAACTCAACCACATGACTCTGGGTGATGTACAAAATAGTCTCAGTTATGAGCTAGAAATCAGATGATAGTATGTGGTCCTACAGATATTGTTGAGTGATAGCGTCTATCATCCTTTACTAATCTACATGATGATGAAAGATGCTATGGCAAGATTAATTCTGCATTCTCTGGAGGCTTATCCATCCATGTTTATTATAATATGGCTAGGACTGAGAACAAATGTATGCTTCAGTGAGTTCTAAATATGCACCAAATATAGAAAAGGCAAGTAATTAGTGTTGGCCTTGAGAAACTCTAATCTTGATTTGTCTGCTTTCCCATGGAAGGAGAAAAGAAAGAAAATGTGGTGGTTAAATAAAATGTACTGAACTATTTTTTTTCTGAGTTTCAAGCCAGGTTGAATTTTAATAGCTATAAGGACCTACATTGAATGTTTATGTTCCCAAACTGCTGACACACATTTAGCTATGGTAATGTAAATAGTGTCTCTTCAATAAAAGAAGCAAGAAGGGTTTCAATATTTTGTCTCAGAATTTCAGAAACATTGGAGATGATTTATGACCAAATGGACTCAGAATTTTATTGTTCTTTTGTAGCAAAGGTACATTTTTCAGTACAGCCACTGTGATGCATAGACAATTTTGCATTCTACCACTGAATAGACATTGACAATACAATATAAGCTTTTTTTGATAGGATAACATTTGCACTCCAAGATTAAAACTTCAGAAACTTGTCAATGAAAAAGGATGATCACACGAGTGAAAATGCAGCAATCAAACACAAAGAGTTCTCACAAGTCATTTGTGTTATAGTCCCAAGCTTGCAGTTTTCTCTTTCCAATACAAAACTGCCCTCCAAATACAAAAGGGGTTGCTCAAAGGCTATTTTAATATTTTGGATAACTTTCTCAGAAAATGTGGGGTTGAAATGGAAACTACCAGAAAACAGTTAAGGCCAATATAAATGATCAACATCTTGACTATAATTGCATGAATCTCTATTATATCTGAAGGTCTTCTTATCCATTGCTTAAAATCAGGTCAGTTTACAGTATATGGAGCATTCCAAAATTAAAGCGTGGTTATTCATTTGTTTAGAAATGAAATATATATTAAAAATACTTGTTATTAATATTTATTTATCAAATAGGTATGGCTGCCCATCTCATACTAGATGACTATGGGTGGTGTACAAGAAAACCAATAATTAAAACAAAATATTAAAACAATTAACATGAGTAAAAACAAGATTGCAGAGGATTAAATTAAGATGTTACAAGTGATGCAGCTAATCTCAGGATCTCTGCTGTCAGGCGATCCCCAGGCCTGATGAAAATTTCTAAAAGGCTATAAGGGTTGGGGCTAACTTCACCTTGGGGAGATGATGTTCCAGGAGGCAGGTGCCATAGCAAAAATTCTTGTCTTCTGGGTCCCATCAGATGGAACTCCTTAGCAGATGGGGCCTGCAACATACTTCTGCTGGACCTGAAGGGATGGGTACATGTAATTGGGAGAGGTGGCTTTCAGATAATTTGGCGTG
The DNA here is from genome assembly GCA_032468055.1 of Acrochordus granulatus. Taxonomy (NCBI): domain Eukaryota; kingdom Metazoa; phylum Chordata; class Lepidosauria; order Squamata; family Acrochordidae; genus Acrochordus; species Acrochordus granulatus. Next base: position 218,153 of record JANHZU010007996.1, on the reverse strand, counting down.
TCATTTTAAGGTCAAAACCAGCATCTTGAACTGCATCCAAAAGCAAACTGGTAACCAATGCAACTTACAGAGCAGAGGTATAATACTGTATGTCCTTCTAGGAGCACACATTTTGCGCCAGCTGAAGCTTCTAGATACTCATCAAGAGCAGCCCCATGTAGGTTGTGTTACAGTAGTCTATTCAGGAGATGACCAGGGTGTGTTTAACTGTGAACAGAGCCTCCTGATCCAGGAATGGGTGCAACTGGTGCCTGTCCTGACAACAACTGTTACCTGCTCCTTGAGCTGGAGTCCTGAATTCAGAAGGACTGTCAAATTGCACACCAGGTCCTTTACCTTTACCTTTTCCACTTGGGGCAGGGCCACTCCATCCAGTACTAGAGATGGTAAAGTCTCAAATTTGGAAGGCCCTAAAACCCAAAGCCACTCAGTCTTGCCAGGGTTCGTCTGAAGCCT
>JANHZU010007996.1:165618-178643 GCA_032468055.1 Acrochordus granulatus | reverse complement strand
CAGGACAGGTACAGACTTCAACAAACAGTCACAACAACAGAAAGAATAATTGCAGCTAGCCTGCCCTCCATGGAGGATGTGTATTTTGAAAGGGTCAAAAAAAAAAAAGGGCGGAGAAGATATCTGCAGACCTCTCTCATCCTGGACACAACTTGTCTGAACTGTTCCCTCTGTACAGTGTTATAGGGTATTGCACACCCAAACAACCAGGCACAGTTTTTTCCTCCATGCTGAATACTTGACTCATGCTATATGATAAGTCACAAAGTGCAAAGAATTCAAAATTAACCCAAAAGTTGTCTAATGTATTTACATACTTATCAATAGATCATGGTTCTAATTCAACACTTTATAATATTCCCCTTCTACTGGCTGCATACTTTGGATGCACATTTCACTATTGACTATCAAACTTCATTTATTGTTATGTTATTGTTTATTCTGTTATTTTGCAAGTATACTGAGAGATTCTGTACTGGAGTCAAATTCCTTGTGTGTCTAACCATGTTTGACCAATAAAGTATCAATGTGGGCTACACTGTATGTTTCTCAAGTCAGATCCCAAAACAATATGGCACAACAATACCAGGTCACCTCACTTGACTTACATGCTATATGATCTTTTAGCCATGGGACAATTTTGACATGATAATCTTGGGTTTTATCAGCACTACAAATTCAAATATGTATTTTTGATCATTATCAGGTTGGGAATACACTTCAAAGTATAACACATTTAGAAGATGACCAGTTGAGGCAGATTACCCTAATCTTTGTTATGTTTCACAGTCTTCAAGATTTGCACATATCTTTTAGGAACTCATCACTTCCTATTCTCCCATCACTTTTAGGAACTCATCACTTCCTATTCTCCAAGTAAGATTTGATGTTGCCCCAGTTCTTTGCCAGAGTCAAATGGAAAAAAAAAATCCTCAAAGAAGAGCCTTGGATCTTTATGGGAAAGAGATTCATCTCTTTCCCATATGAGACTATTAGTGTAATCGTCTACTGTATTTATATTTAAGTGATCCTGACCATTTTGGGAACAATAATGTTCTGAGAGAGAGGTTGCTCTCCCTAAGAAGCCAGAGAGGGGCAAATTTTCATTTTTAGAGACAGCCCAAATTGTGTTTGGGCAACAACAAAGGGAAAGTGAGAAAATGAGGCTGCTGACATCTTGAGACCATGCTGTGTGTTTACTGAAAAGGGATGATGGAATCCAAATTCTTGGCAAGCAGATTGGCCTGATTTTAAAATGCTCTTGAATTTTTCTTTTGCGAGTAAAACAACAGCACTTTAAATTTTCTGCCTCACTTCATTTTCATTTTCTAGTACTTTGTAACTGGTCCTCCTTCAGTTTTCCTCACTCCCTACTGTGTAGCAGAACTAATCAGTACTGAAACAGACTTCACCAATTAATTGAAGAACGCACTTGTATTCTTTTCTGACTGCAGAAAACCCCAGGACCTATTTTATCAGTTTATACAGGTTTGCTGCCTGACTGCATCCTTGGGTGGGGGAAGAAATATGAACAAATAAATGCCACATGTAAAATAAACTTTTATTCAGCGCCACATGTAAACAGAAGCCTTTAATGCAAAATATTTATTCTCAAGCATATTTGGGCTTCCTGAGGTGCTTCTGATTTTTTTTTTGTATTTTCTTTCACATTTAGTTTCATTCTTTATCCAGCTCTTCAATGTGCTGTCCCAACTCCAGATGTTTATTGCTATAATCTTATAAGCCTGTACTGTTTAACCTAGCAGAATTTTGCCTGTGAAAATTGCATTCCAGGTTTGTAAGGAAGAATCCCTTATCCATTAATAGTATCTTAATTTAACTCCCTTTGCAGACTTGGTGGTAAGTCTTCTTAAAATAATTTACATTTTTATTTCCTCTCCTTTCTTGTTAAGTCCATGTTGGAAACTTGAAAATATTTTGTTTATGCTTTGTTTAGGCAACCATCACATTTATGTTCATTCTATTCCTGAAGGAATCCCAAATTGATTTTTTTTTAAATTGCTCTGTTAAAAGAGAGAGAGAACAAGAGAAAGGAGAAGTAAAAGTCAGATCTAAAAATAGATTTGCATTTATGGAGTTTACAGTGTAATGAATTTTAATGTAACTAGCAAAAAAATTACACAGTAAGAAAGTATAGGAACTATAACATGAAATGTAGCTAAGAAGACTTGTGCAACCAAAGTGTTTTGTTATTTGATGTATTTATATTCTGCCTTGGCTTCAAACACTCAGGAAAGCATAATGAGCCATTTCTTTCCAATTTCATTCTTGCAATAATCCCAGGAGTACTACTCCTGTTGCCATGTGCTCTATATGGGACTGCCCTTGAGGAGCATTTGGAAGCTTTAGCTGGTACATAATACAGCTGCACGAGTTGTAAATGATGTCAGCTCTTTGGCACATGTAACACCATTGCTTTGGGGGCTGCATTAGTTGCCACTGTGTTTCCAGGTGCAATTCAGGTGCCAATTGTCACCTTTAAAGGCCTTAATGGCTTGGGTCTGTGTAACCTGAGGGACCCTCTTCTTCCAGTCATTTCTACCCATCCAATCTCCAGCAGAAGCCATGCTCTGGATCCTTTTAGCCAAGGAATTTTGGCTGGCAGGGACCAGGAAATATGCCTTCTCTGCCATAGCTCTTGCCCTCTGGAACATTATCCTTCCAGAGATTGGGATGGGTCTGACTGTGCTGGCCTTTCAGAAAGTCTTGTAGACCTGGCTAGGTGCCTGAGCTTGGGGTCCCAAGTTCATGAAGGGCCCTGTTTCCTGGTTATGTTACACCAACAGATTATATCCCTTGGATGCTATTTGTATTTAATTTATTTTTGTATGGGTTTTTAACTGTTTCAACAGTTTGGTTCAAGGACAAGGACTGGTCAAAAGTCATCCAGTGAGCTTCAGGACTGAATGAGGATATAAACCACTATACTGTCCAAGCAAAATACTTCTCTAAAAAATTACTCTGTGCAAGTCATTCGGGAAAGCAAAGAAGCGTCTGTGGGTTGCTTTCTCCAACAAGATGTATAAACCAGGAAATTCAATAATGAATTGTCTTCTCAACGATTCAATATGTACTATGTTACTATGACCGATCAAGGGTGGGAAAGCATGCTAAAGACAAGATTGGGAGTATGCACAGTATAAAAGAGTAAGGAGAGTGTTGAACTGTTGTATATTGAAAGTGGGATGCCAAAGGGGGAGCAAGAAAACTGATGAATGCCTTTGTGGCTATCTTCTTTCATAAAAGGGAGTGAAACCTTCCTAACATAATTGAGAAAAGGAAAAGGAAACATCACCCAGGACTGATAAAAAATTAGTAAGATCATATCTTACTACAGTACACACTATCCATCAAGTCTCCAAGGTCAGATAGTAACATTAGCAAGCGGTGACGATGCTGACAGAAATATCTCAGAACCTTTGAATATAATTTTTGAAAATTCTTCGGAAAAAATGGTAAGCTGACAGAAGACCAGGAAAGGGTCAAGTGTGGTCTTTAATATACAATAAGAAGAAGAAAGAAGACTTGAAAAACTAGAGGACACTTGATTTAACACATACTAGGCAGTATGCTAGAAGATTTTTTTTATCAAGAATCATATACTATATGCAAGCAAAGAATCTACCATCACTGGGAGCCAAACATGCCTTGATGGACTAACCTTATTTTTTTCTTATAACAGAGTGACTGGTTGGGCAAATATTACTTTGTCCCAGTGAAATATTTGATGTAACCTCTCTTGATATTCTTACAGAAATATGGTTAAGGATAGGTTAGAACGGTTGGATTTTCAGCTAGTTGAACAACCACACCTAAAAGAGTGCTAGTAAGTGGTTCTCCATCATCTATGTGAGAGGTATTGATCGTCTAGGACTCCATTGGGCCCAGCGCAATTTAACTAATTTATTAATAGCTTACAAGATAGCACAGGAAGGAATGAAGATGCAGGAAGTGGGTCAAGAGGCGAGCTGCTAAGATGGTCAAGAATCTAGAAGCCAACTCCTGTGAGGAATGGCAAAAGAAGCTGGGTGTGTTTCATTTGCAAAGAGAAAACTAGGCGAAATATTACCACTAATTAAGCATGGTCTCATACTTGAGGAGGCAGTTGTTGTTTTCTCCTGAAATCAAAGCTGGACAGAAACCATCTAGTTTAAATTAAAAGATAGGAATGTTAAGGTGGACATGAGGAGAAATTTAGAGCGATTTTTAAGCCATAGAACATTCTGCCTTGAAAAACTGGTGGACTTCCTAGAGGTTTTCAAAGAGAGTGAATAGTCATCTGTTGGGCATGATTGCTTGGATTTGCTCCCTGAGCAAAAATTTGATTTGGTAAGACTAGATGATCTATAAGATCATTTTCAGCAAATGCTTTCTATGATTCTGGGTTTGTAGATGGTAAGTTTGAGGCAATTACACATGGCTGAATCACCAGTCAAAAAGCTCTTTGGGATAAAAACATAAACGGAGACATCGAAAGCTCAAGATCCTGCTCTTGAACAAAGGCAGAGATTGAGCAATGCCTCAAACATGCAATAAAGCTTGCTAATTTGAACAGGTTGCTATGACAACCCAAACCTAAATCCTTTTTTTCTCCACATAAAATAACCAATACAATCAATCACAAAACTGATAGGAGAAGCAGTTTGCAATCCTCCAAATAATGATAACAGCAAAAAAAAATTGAATTTTTAGGATAGCCGGGTTTTAATGTTGTCACTACTTGGGAGAGGAGACAAGCTTTTTAAATGAATTTAGGCACGTTGGACATCTTGATAGATTAACAACATTTCTTCAGATCTCTTTCTAAACCACCTTATTCTGGAATAATACAGAGCTGTTGAAGGAGTCTAGAAGTAGACTGAGATTTTTGTTCTTAAGCCCAGCCTTATACAGTATATTCCTGAATGTCCGGAACAAGCTCTCAATATTCCTTAGACCTCCATGGCTACTGTTGAAGCTGTATCCCCATAAGTAAGTTAATTTGAGCCTAATGCAGAGAATTTCATGCCACAGAGAAACCCTGAATGCTAGAAGCAAGACTGCTTACTGGTTCTTTGTAATCCCCACCTTAATAGCATGTTCTGTGAAGAAAATTAAGGAAATGGATTTGCCAATAACAAGTACTCTTGAATTCCCACTGCCCCTTCTATCAGAAGAAACAGAAAAACAAAATCCAACAAAAAACACCAAGTGCTTTTATGGCTTTATTGAGCTACTGCTTTACAAACCAGACAGAGGATTTTTTTTTTTAATTTCTTCTTCCCTTCCTAAGCGCTAACTTTATGTCATTGAAAGATATCCGCTTTTTTGGGACATCAGATAGTCCTTTCTTAGTTTGTCAATTAGTGATCATGCCTTAAGATCATTGCAGGCTATTAGAACAGTGGAATGCTAGAGACCTGCTGGGCAAATTATAGATAATCTCAGCCTGAACATTTTCTTTTCAGTTCTCATTTTGTGTTTGCAAGGATTTAACATCCTTGGACTGCTCAGTGAAAGGTTATCCAATGATTCTCACTTCTGCTGTGCAAGTCTATGGGAAATGATAAAATTGGAGGATTTTCTTTCCAAAACCCGCATTTGGACTGAGTTAATAGTTCTTTATGGCTTATGACTCATGGCTTAGTTCACTTCCTTATGCCAAAAATTAAGTTATTGCTTAATTTTTGATGAATTATCTTTTTAATATTCTGAACTCTCAGATAATCTGGTTTGAGGAGACTTTTGGAAATGGATGAGGATGCAGTGGAGAAAATTATACATTTGAAAACAATATAATTTGCTCATCATGCATATAATGCACCTTTTCTTTCTAGATCCAAAGGTGTCTATCCATTAACAAAATGGTATCCAACAACAGATTCCTCCATATTTCCTCTTTATATATCTCCATGTTTACTCAAGAGTTCCCCTCCATCCCCCCAAAAATGACAGGATTAGTTAATTAATTTATTTATTAAATTTATATGCCGAAGACTCTCGGCAGCTAACAACACTAAAAACAATAATTAAAAATACTTAAAAATAAAATAAAATCATTAAAACAAAAAACCCGGCAGACTAGCGAGGTGGACTAAAAAAGATTTCATACATAAAAAGGGGGGGTGGCGGCTAAGAATCCATCAGCTACCTCCATGATGATAACGAGCCCCCCTGATATTCATGCATGAAAGGAGAATATTATTACATAAGCAGACATTTTTTCATTTCATATTACTGTATATGTAATGTAGCTCTTGGTGTGCATAAATTGTAATATTCACTGATGCTAAATATTGCATATGAATTTATTTGTAACTTGCCTGACAGATCAGTTGTTCGCATAGTCCCAAAAAACCTGCAAGGCAATGAAATTCAAGGAAAAGCAGTGTAATGGTATGTGGGAATGATCTTGGGAGACAGAAGAGTGCAGGTTACACACTGGTCAGACAAGGACTTTCAGATTTGCAGGATTCTGTTAAGGTAACCTTACAATAAAGTTAGAGCTGATACTTTTGGGTGAGTTTCTTATCTGGATTACCTCGCAAGACTGACAAGTAGTCAAGGTTTACTTTGCATTGGAGTTTGGAGGCTAAATTTGGTTGTATGCATAGATGCCTCTAAAGAACGATTTGACTCAAAATGTGGAGCCCTCGATACTCTCTGATCTTGATTGTTTTTCTGCAGATGTTTCATTACCAAACTAGATGATGCACTAATGTGAACTGATGATGTTACCTAGTTTGGTAATGAAATGTCTGCAGAAAAACAATCAAACTCAGAGAGCACTTAGGAGTCCACAAGTCAACCCTGAACTCCAAATATTATCTTCTATTGATTCAGAATGTGTTGATTAGATGAAACACCCTTCTACACTTTCTCCAGAAAATTTCCTGCCTTTCAACCATAGATTGAAATCAACATCTGGAATTGTGTCAACATATGGCCAGGTCATAACTTATCATGTGCAGCAATCTCAAAATTGAATTGAACATAAATGTGTCATCTTATGATCTAGGGAGAGGGAGAGCTGTTTCAGTACTCATTGCCCATGCATTAAGCAGGGAATCTCAGGTTGACTTCAATGCTTTAAATAATATTATCATAAATAGAGCCATGAATCAAAATTATATGTCACTGGCAAATATGGAAAGAAATCCAAATTGGATTATGTTGTGCTTATCTTTTGTATTAGGGCAATTACAGCTGGGCTGCAACAATCTGAATAACCACTAAGCATCAACAAACCACAGATACAATAGGGAGATTTTTCTGTATCATTTTACTGCTATCTGGTGGCCTGGCCATCCACATTTGTGCATCTTAAAAGCATTGGGTGTTAGTATTAATGATTCTCATGTTTAATGTCTTTCTTGAACTGGAACTGTCATTGACACATAGAAGGAGGACTCTTCTGTGGAAATCAGAACGGAAGAAAGAAGCAAAGCTAGCCAAGTGGTACACTGCATTCTGGGAAATGATTCTGTTTTTTTGTCTAATATATAAAACAAACCACAGAAACCATGAACTGTATAAGAGTTGCTGGCCAAGCTTATCTTAGGCAGGCTCAAATGGGAGCTTTGGGGGCTTGTAAAACCTGCTTGGAGAAGAGATCAGCATTATGAGACTTGTCATTCATCCCAGGCTCATCATTATCATTCATCAAGGGATCGACTCTCTATCCCATGGTTTGGGTCAGGAAAAATGGCTCTTCAAGATGGCTCAGAATGCAAGCAGACCTGCATTTCCATTCAAACACCATTCTGTGCGCGATGATTGTATATAATTGCCAATAGCATAATTATCACTGGCTCTCTTTGCCTTTTTCATTATTGTTGATGTTCCAACTCAGGATTGCACACTGTACATGAGATGTACAGTACTCTCTTCTACCAAATCTTATTGCCACAATAAATTTCCCAGCCTTTAAGATACCGCAAGATCTTTTGCTATATAAACTTCAGAGGTTGAAGCAAAAGCTGTTCTTTAATCTTAGATTCCTAAATGAAACCATCTCCCAAACCAGGGCAGATTATTTGTCCCAAGTTCCTTGGGGCTTGTTTGATGGGAAATATTTCCATATAGGACCATTTGGAAAGCTTGGGTCCAACAGTAACACGAACTATCCATCGTATGTTTGTGTAAGATACTTTATGGAAATGCAACAATCAAATACAAGAAGAACCGTCTTCTTCAAAGTTCAAAGGTGTTCCAACTCAAAGCAGGCCTAGACAAGTAAGGAAACTGTTGGTGATGGGAATTATTTATAAGGTGTATCGGAGGTGACTCCAGATTCCTGTGTGCTTTATTTTTCAGAGGAACCTTTAGATCAAAGTCTATCTTGGCCATTGATAAATACTATACAGTATGCAACGTAGCAGTGTATTCTTTACACCAGTTATTTAAAACCCATAGCTGTTCTCAGTCTATTTACATTCTCCTCTGATAAGACATCTAGTCGAAACAGTGTAAGTAGATGTCTTTGCCTTAGCTCTGGTTAGGAATGCACTTTGTTTAATATTTTACTACTGTGTAATTGTGGAATACAACTGGAAGACTTTCTGAAAGCTGCTTTGGGGAGGCTATGTTTTCTTTCTGCGATAGAGGGCAGTGTGTATTTGCTAAATAGCTGGTGACGCCCTGGTTTTTCCCTTTTTCTCCTGGTGAAGAACAAAAAAGGACACTACAGAACCATTCTCCCGTTCAGTGATTTCTCTGTCATTGCAGTGGCTCTGAGCACAAATGATTTTTTAATGAGGATTTTGCAAAGACGTGCCTGCAAAGGGGAGTAGAATATTAGGATGTAGACATAATGTACTCTTTTGAAATGGACAGAGGTTCAATATTGATATTCTCCTTCTGCAGATGATCAGCTGTGATTATGATCCATGAAAGTCTTGGGCATCGTCAAGTCAGTGGACACTGTATGCAGCTTCTCTGTTTTACCTGATTCTTTTTGTATAATTTGGTTTGGATTCTTCTTCAGATTACAGGATGCTCTCGGCTGTATACAGGATCATAAGGAAGGTTCCTGAAGTTGTAATGGGCCCTACGTGCACTGAACTGGCGTACACTTCTTTGCAAAGGTTCCTGCTAAATGTGTACAATCTTTGTGAGCAGCGAGATAGTGGAATTATGGATTTTTCATCTCCTAATTCAGTTTAGTTCTATATAGACCATAGCTGGCTGAGGAATTCTGGGAGCTGAATTCCACGTATCTTTAAGTTGCCATGTTTGGAAACCTCTGTTGTAGAGAAATGCCCATACAGAGTGCAAGAACTACACTCCTAGATCTAATTATGTAGCTATGAAAGCCTGCTAGGTAACCTCGGGCCAGTCACTCTCCCTCAGCCCAACCCACCTCACAGGGTTGATGCTGGGGGGAAAATAGGAGGAGGAAAGTGTGTTAAATATGTTCACCTCCTTGAGTTGTTTATAATAAAATAAATACATTATGTATATAAGAATCACTTTGGATTCATATGAGTTTTAGTCCTCGGTTAATCAGGGTCACAAGTGGATTTCTATATCAATGATACATAAACCAAAAACCCTGCATATTAAGGATCCTATGAATCTATTACTTGAAGTAGAATTCCCATTTAAGGACCCATTTGTTCATTTATGTCATGGTTTTCTTCTGGATACGGAGTTTTCTTCTGCTACACTCCAATAATTCTAGAAAGATTCACAAAGCCTGAAATGTGAGCTGAAAGCACAATTTCATCTGTATCTGAATTTATAATCATTAATAATTGAAGCCATAGACTCAAGTTCTAGCAAATAGTAGATGAGATGTTCCATCTGCATTTGAGATGTGTCCTTCATTAGTACACACTAGTGTATGGGGAGGCCATATTATCCAATCTTTTCTTAGGGAAAGAAGCCCTCATATAGAAGAACAGTATTTTTCAACCTCAGCAGCTTTAGCTTCAACATCCAAAATTCCCTGGGGATCTTAAGGTTTGGTGGCAATAGTAATAGTAATAATATGACACATGCCCTGTTGGGTCATTGTTTCAGAGATTCTTTTTACTTAAACAGAGAAACAGAATGACCAAAGGCCAGCAAAAAAGCAGTGGGAGCACGAGTGTCTTTCAATTTCCTGAAGCTTCCCCATTGAGCTTTCTTTGGGTCTCTGGTAGGGAGCATTGGAAATTTTCCTTGCCTTCTTCCTTCCTTCTATATAAATTGAGAAGTTCATTAGATAGAGGTTACAAATTGCCTATCCTGACCTTTCCTTCATACAGCTGAAATTGGCAGTTTACCTTGTTTCAAAAATTGTCACCCTATGACAACAATGCTCTTTGTTTCCAGATCAGCAAAGGTCATCCACATGTTGCTTTGAGTTGGATCTGTTAGGGCTGTAATTACATGAATTCCAAAATCAATATTATAAGGGAGAAGGGATTCAAGTTTACTAATACATACAAGATGATCTGAATTGTGATAGACTTTTTCTACTTTAATCCTCCTTCTCATCTTCACCACCATCAGCTAATAAAAATCAGAATTATTCCACTTCATAACATTCAGCTTACAAACAACAGCTTTGATCAGAACACATCCATAGTATGGTGATATTCGTTGAGCCTAAATAACCAGCACTAGCTGAACATTTTTCAAAACTGAATACATAATTATAATGTTCAGTGGCAAGCTATATAATTCATGTAAAGTGTCAACCTGAGCTTACACTCTGGTCACACACAGCCCTGATCCATCCAACTACAGAAAAAAAGTGCTAGCCAACAGGCAATTCAAATAAGAAAATCAAAGTAGCTTTCTTGTATATCACAATACAAAAAGGAGCTTACCTTCTGTTGAAAGGGTATTTGAAAATCAATATATATCCTGGATCGGCAGTTATAAAAGGGAATCCTGATGATTCTCTAGGATGGGCAGAATATAGTTTTTAAGTCTGTGTTGAAATATAAGCTCTCCCTAGATGGTCATTTAAGAAAAGATGCTTTGTATGCTTCAGTCCTAATTCTCAGCATGCGAAAACCATTATAGGAATATTGAATTGAATGAAATACTTTTGATTTGCCTCTGTTTTTGAGTTGTTGTATTGGTGAGATGAGCAGCATATAAATATAATAAATAAATGTAATTAATAAACTATTGGTCTTGCTACAATTTATTCAGTTGTTATTTGAAAAGAGATGAGTATTCTTCTGAAGGAAAGTATAGATCACTCAAAAACTCATCTGTGTTTCATGCAACTTAATTCACAAGCTCAACAAATCTTTTTTATGTAACAAAATGCATATTAATGATCAGCTACATTTCAATCAGATCAAATACAGAGGTGAGGAAATGTATAGTATAGGATAATGGGTTAATATTCTGCAGTGCTTGCAGACTTTCACTAGTGATCTACCTATTTTAGACTTTTGGCTTGATCTGGCATAGTTCCTCTTCTGTTTAATAATGATTACTGTTTACAGTTACCAAGCAAAATTCACAGGAAATTTGGGGATTCCTTCTTAAAATGAAACAGGCAAACAATGTCTAGGGTACTTAAAGGAAGCATAAACAACACAATAAAGAGTAAGCATCTCCAAATAATTGTTAGAATTTGTTTAGGAGACATTTTGTAGCTAATTTATCTGATTTATCTTCTGGTCAAATGTTAGAAGACTTTTCAGGAGGATCTTAAAGTATATTGGAAAAACTGGACAGATTTATAATGAAAATGGTGGTGTATTTTAAGGGCTAACTTACATGTTTATAATCTGCGGGATGGTCAAAATTGTGGCTGTGATCAAAGCCTCATCTTTGTTTGGTGTGTAATGTGTATGTCATATATATAAAGATAGGATGGGACTTTGATTCCACAATTGCTTTCTCCACCTTGAATTTTTTTTGACATCCCTAGACGCCCCTGTTCCCAGGGCATTTTTATTCTCTGAATTATACAAGAACCACAATTTAGTTGTCCCTTTGACCATTTTTATAGTCCTTGTTATATCCTAGATTGCCTATTTCAGTTTATGTGTGAGAAAGGTCATCTAATGTAAGGCTTTTGCTGAGTGTGCAATAATATTCAGTTACCTAGAATGCAAATGCATAATGTGACAGTGATGCTATGATCAGTGAACTTTCAAAGCTGTCTTCTTTGGAACATGTGTACAGTTTGCTGGCACTAAAGGGACACTGGTTGTATTTCCATGACATCCCATTTATCACACTGTTGTAGCAGCTCAGGTCTTACCACAAATCAAATGCAACATGACACAGGTTGTGAACATATTTTAAATGTTTCATCAATACATATGCTTCATAAGAAAGGAATTATTGTATAGTGAAACCTGAAAATGATTACCTTTCCAAACTTACTTGATACATGAGCTCAGAAGAGCCAAAGCATGCACCAGTGGAGAAAAGGAAGAATATTTCCTAATAAGCCAATGAAGGATTGGGTGATTATCTGAAATGAATCTCTGAATTAACTCTCCTTTATTTCTCTATTCCCAGCTATGTGACAACTGTGTGGCTGTTGTACCACCCAAGTTCATTTCCCCTTCATATTAAGAGACTTCCATTCCTTAATTCCATTGAATCAGTCTTGTTTTCTTTGACATGGTATCTTTTCAGTTCAGACTTCCTCCAATCTTGCTTTTCCAAGCCGTGGCACCTGGATTTCTTCTCCTTTTTTGGATCCAAGCTGATCAGGTAACAGAAGCCAGTGATTTCATGTCTACCCATTATTTGATGAAATTAAAGCTCAGTCAATCACAGGCAGAAGATTATATTAAGTTATAATTTATTACAATAAAGAAAGTCCAAAGTGGTTGTCAGGTCACAATGCCAGAATGGTGGCATTTGTGCATGATTCTAGAACACACCATGCTCAGTTGTTTGCCTTCTCCAAAAAAATAGTGCTAATCTTATTAAACTAAAGATTGTGAAATGCCTCCTCCCTCCCTAACTCTCTTCCCTTCCTTCCTCCTTCTCTCCCTCCCTCCTTCCCTTTCCTTCTTCCATCTCTCCCTCCTTTCCTTTCCTTCCTTCCTTCCTCC
>JANHZU010007996.1:154997-165518 GCA_032468055.1 Acrochordus granulatus | reverse complement strand
AAACTAAAGATTGTGAAATGCCATCAAGATGCCAGCTGGATAAATTAGTGTAGTAGCCTAGGGCACTCTAGGCCTCCAGTCTATGATGCCACAGGCATAAAAGAGATAATTTTCTAAAGAAAATACAACACACATACAACACACACACATGCATATATAAAGTTATATACTTCATATTATAAAAAAACTGAAAATCAGATGGTTATTACTGAACTTCTGTATCATCTATATCACTTCAAGGAAGCAAATGTTTCTTGTCTTGGAAAACCAAGTTCAAACCATACCACTTTTTCAGAAATTAAAGTTGTGAATATTTGTTTAGTGTATATAATGTGTATTTTCATTCACAGAACTTTTCTTTAAATATTATTCAAAGTATAACATATTTCAGCCAGTGTCTTCTTAGTCTAAGTGCAATACTAGGTCTAAGGCATCATAAGTGATCGACCTTATTGCAAGAGCAGACAAAATATATAACCATGTGTAACACATTTTTCAAAGAAGAGCTGCTGTGTGTGTGTTGCTTATGTTATTAATAAAATAGCACATATAGTTTAGCAAATTCTGGTTCAGTGTTTCTATTCTGCAAAAAAATGTTTCTGTTGGGACATAGTAATTGATTATAAAAAGAAAATAAATCAGTGAGACAGACATAGACACAACAATTTAAAAGGTTGGTAATATAACATTGCTAGAAAATAGCATAAATACATCAGTGAGGCTTCCCTAAGACACAGACTCTACTAATAAACTATCTTGCCAGCCATTTCATAGGCTTATCTGAAGACCTTTTGGAGCTCTATGCTGATGTACGCAGGAAGAAATATTCTGTCAGGACTCTGGGTCCAGGGTAACAAAACTGGATGTACAATATTATGAATGCTTGGGATATGCAAATATCCATAATTTGTAGAATTAATTCTTGACACCAGAAATGAGCTACTTCTGCTGGGCTGCTGGCCTTGAGTAGAGTTCTCAACACAAAAATAGATAGAACAAGGGTAAAGATACAGTTCAACTAAGGACAAAGTTGCATTGGCTTTGATTAAATTTACTTGCACAAACTTGAGCAGGGAGGGGGACTTTTACAGCCCTAATTCTCCATGATTGTGTGATCCATGTCACAACACATCATCATTCTAAGATGACATTCATCCATTGTACTGGAGGTTTTTTAGCACTTTGATAACTCACCCAATAATTGTGATTTTTATGAATCATTTCCTGGAGGACCGTTGTGACTATGACTTGAGAAAAATACAGGAGAAGGAATTGGAAGGAGCAATGATAGGGCTATAGAAGATGCTGAATACTGCTTCAGTTTTTACACATTTATTTGGGATTCCAGTTATAAAAGTTGGGGTAGATTCCTCGGTCTAACCATCTCTCATAGTTATAGCAAAGTAATTACAGTTTTTATTTTTAACTTTCTCTTTGTCCTCTGCATAATTGAAGATTGCTACCCAATTGTGGGCTTTCTTTCTCAGTTGCAAAAAATTCCTTTAACTGAATCTGTTTTTAAAAAGCTAAATTAGTTCAAAACCATGTAAAAATGCAAGTAGATAAATAGGTATTGCTTAAATTGGCAGGAAGGTAACAGCGTTCTGTGCGCCTCAGCATATAGTCATGCCAGCCACGTGACCATGGAAGCATCTTCTGATAAACACTGGCTCACTCGGCTGTGAATCAAGATGAGCACTGCCCCTTAGAGTTGGCCACGACTGGCAGGGGTAACCGTTACCTTACCTTTTATCTTTAGAGTCATTATATTTGCATGTGAGAATTACATAACATCCAAAAGTCTGTGAGCAACTGAGTTAATGCATTACTTTGACCGAGATTTTGTTTCAACAGTAGTACAATGCTAGGATTGCAAGTTTTATTTGATAGATTATTTATGAAAGCTTGAGTTGGTCAGTCAATATGTCAATTAGAATTAAAGGCACACCTTTGTTTCTTTTAAGTCAATTATAATTTTGTTACATTATTGCAATGTGAAGTTATTTTCTTTTAATAAGTAGATTATATGCATGTATTTATTGAATTTTAAATATTCTTTTGAAATTGTATCTAATAGATTCTTATCACTTATGTTGTTAAGCCTCACTGAAATTGACAGAGCTTACTTTTGACATGCAAAGTAATGCACTCTATACTTATTAATTATATCATATTTTTATCCATTCCTTTCTCCAGGCAACTCAGGTTTACCTGAGACTAGGTTAAAATAAGAAGGAAGTTGTTCAAATGCATTTAGTGACTTTCACAGCTCTGTTGAGGTTTGAAACCAAATCTCAAAATTTATGATTCTAATTAATGTACTGGTACTCCTCACTTTACAATCACAATTGGGACCAGAAACTCTATTGTTAAGTGATGTGGTTGTTAAGTGAGATATCATGTGACTGTGATTTGCAATTTTACTGCTGACTTCTCCATTGACTCTGCTTGTTGAAAGCTTGTGAAGCCCACAAATGATAATCATGTGACTGCAGGATGCCACAATTGCCATAAGTCTGAGGCCTAGCTGTAAAGTTACTTTTTCAGTGCCTTTGTAATTTTGAATGGTGTCTAAAGAGGGCCAGTGTGGGAGAAGGAAGGGTGGAACCAGGGGTTAAGGGGGGTTCAGCTTGGATCACTACATGTTCATAAATGTCAACGGTTCAACCCCTCCTGAGAATCTTTAGCCTTATCTGTTTGGCTGACAGTTGAAGACATTCTTGTGATCTTGGAGCTTCAATAACCTTTAGATTAGAACTGAACCATCTGAGTCTGATCCTTTGAGCCTAACAGCCATTGTTAAGTGAGGTCTACCTGTACCTGAAGGGGCAACATGAAGTTATCCAGAATTGGAAGTCTGACACTCTTGATTCCCATTCAAGAATCATCTTGAAAGGAACTGAATTAAGAACTTCTGGAAGCACATCCCCTCCCATCCAATTATCTGTCCCTGATGTAATGGATGGCATGTGCCATTTTTCATTAATATTTAATTAATATTAGTAGCCTGCCCTAATTGGATGGACTCTGGGTAGGGAAGCACAAAGCAGAAACCATATTAATCTTCTACCATTCCATTCTTTTCCAAGCAAGCATTTACACTGGACCTAAGGATCTGCTCAAAGTAGTTCAGGCTGCCTAGCCAAATTTTGCTTCAAGGAGCAGAGTTATTGTTTTTATTAAAAAACAAAACAACTAGGGCCTAAAAATTCAATTTCTAAAATTAGTATCAATAGAATAGTAATGATAGTTCATTGGATTAATATTTTATAATGTATATGTATTTCTTTAACCAGAGTTAAAAATAACAATGGAAAGTCAATAAAAAATGAAATAAAGATATATTATCAATAGTTACTCTGCATAACTCTGTTATTTGCAGTTATTTAAAAGCCAACTGATAAAGAAACCCTAGAATTCTTTCCCTAATCAGTAGTGATTCTCTGCCTACAGTCAGAATAGCATTTTTATTCTAAATAAATATAATGAAAGCCATGCAGCCCAACACAAATGGAAATCCTTCTATAACATTGTTCTTCCTGCTTTGGACTCCAATCAGTTATTAGACCTGCAGAACTTTAAGAGGCTAAATGTTGTTTCCTTTTATTGAAATATATTTACAAGCTATATTTTTGTCTGCCACATCCTGCTAAACCATGCATTAATTAACTACGAATTTTGGAACAAATTCTTATCATCAGCTGAAATGGCTATGTTCGCACAATACCCTAAGATAAAGCCCAATAAATCAGATTATGGCTTTGCACAAAACTAGGTAGAGGGTGCATATAGCTAAGCATAAAACCCTGAATATCAGTGGCATATTGGTTATGAGTAGTACTTTCATAAAACTGTGATGATTCTTTGCTAGTGGGTCTCTGTGATGTTGTATTATTGACATAGTTCTTCAGAAATAATCCTAGGTTGCCATAAAACTCCAGATGACATCTGTGGAGCAGTAGAGTTTTTTCTGTTTTTCTACCAACTAATTGTCTTCTGCATCTTTGCAGCCCACGTCTGGTAGCCTAATCAGAGATGCTAATACAAAGGGTTTTTTTCCCCCCAGTGCTAAACTGGTATTGCACAATTTTCCTCATTCTTTGTTGCAAATGTAGGTCAACTGCACAAACAGATTACAATAACTATCCTTAGGGAAGCAAAATCAAGAAAAGTGCGTATATATCCATCCGGGTGGCAGATGGCAGATGTTGAAGGGAACTCAAGTTTGGCTTTGTGTTCTGAGTTGAGAAAGTACCTTCTCAAGCCAACGGCAAGGTATTGTTCCTTTCAGCTAAAAAAAAGAGAAAACCAAGAAAAGTGGGCCCTCTGCTTCCCAGTCGTGACCACAGTTTTAATGAACAAAAGAGGAATTTTTCGATACTGAAGATTGCACAGGAAATATAACCATGCATTTATGACGCTGTGTGTTTGTGTGCTGGTATATGCAATGTCACCTATTTAGGATGAGTTAGGGAAAGTTAGTCTCTAGATGGCGATGTAGCATCTAGAATATTCATGAAGGTAAATATTTATTGTTTCTATTGATTGCCATATTTTACCCCATAGTATCTACATCCAGTTCTTTATCATTATACCTTTCATATCTTTAGACCATACCTGACTGTCGCTTTTCAGATTTTGTTTTCTCCTTTCCTTTTTCACACAACCTTGCATACTAAGAGCATTAATAATAATATGATCGTTTAGCACAGGACATGCAAAAAGACTTTTAAGGAATAGTTACATATGGAAGTGATCTGATCAGAAGGAATAAGTCTCTTACATATTTCAGAGAAGAAAGACATCTGTCTGTGTATTTTGTAATGTTCTGCCTTCAATACAACTATCAAAAGCCTCAGAATGATTATCTTTTTCTGTACTTCAAAGCCCTCTGGGAAAATTCTTAGAAGTCTGATTTTGTCTGATTTTGAAAAGTCTGCTTCTCAGTCCCAGGGAATATATGGCTAAACCTCTGTAGAATTTGCATTATTCACAAATAGAATTTTGGGAAAGATAATATGCTTTCAAAGTCTACATTCTGTCAGTTATATTTCTGTACGGTTTCCTGCTTCTGGGTCAAAATAATGTCCAAGGTTTGGAAGTTAAAGTTTTTTTTCTCTCCTTTGTCTTACTGCTGAATTTTCCTTAACATTGACAGATTTACTCAGCATGGACACTTCCGCCTTATAGTTCAGAAACTGGTTAAAGGCAAGTGGAAGACCACACTGCTAAATTTTGTTTTGGGGAATGGAAGAGTGGGGTTCTTTCTAGCTTGATCCCAACTGTTCCCTTCCAGATTTGCTGAGCAACAGCTTTCATGATTCACAGCCGGGTTGAAAGTGGTAAGAGTTGAAGCCCAACGTATCTGGATGGCTTAAGGCAACATGGAGACATCTCTCTGGGTTACTCCAAGATATAATCTTAGCTTAATACAAACAAGCACTTGGTGAGAATGAACTGGAAAGAGTCATATGCAAGAAGGAACGTTTGTAAGTAAGAAATGTTGACATTTGTTGGCTCGAGAGGAATGGAAGTCCTGTGGCAGCTCATTTATTAGTCCTATATTAGGACGGACAATCATCCCCTGCAAAGCAATGTCAGGATTCAGTTCACGATTGCTGCCTGCAGCAAAAAAGATGGCAAGATTAAAAAAAAAGTGCATCAAATAACTTTTAATCATTTCTGCAATCACGTCTTATGTATGGACTTTTCCCTTGATTCTTATCAGGGATTAAGGACTAAAAAAAATCAATAAATTTAACATTTCCTTTCTCAACTCTTGATATTATTTTCCCTCCCAGTTTTCCTTGACCTTAAAGAAGCCTAAGGTTGTTGACTCAGGATGGTCCCCTGGCTCTATTTTATATCAATTTAAAAGCTTTTTTTTGCCATGCAGTCATTTTAAATGTGTGTTATAAAACTATGAGCAAATAGAAGTGATTAAAAAAGCAGCTTGGTGTTCTGTTTCCTTTTGACTTTCTTTTTCAGAACAGTCCAAAACATTTTCTCCTGGGAGAGAGGCACTGCTTCTAAGAATTCATTTTCATGGGTACCATATACTTGTACAGGCATTATACTGTAGCCAAATTGATTCGAAATCTAATTAAGGCCATACATTTATCAGGCAAGCTGAACATTTACAAGACAATGAGTTTTTGGATTTCTCAGAACTCTTCATAAAGTGTAAGCTGAGACATTTCCTGTATTAATACAGCTGAGTTTGCTTTTTGTATGACATAGAAAATGTCAAATCTAATGGTGTGAGCCCAGTGATCCACTTCTCCAGGTAGACTAAAAAAAACCTACATCAACTTCAGTTTCTCCATTGAGTGTATTCATTACAACATCAGGCAGAGGCCAATCAGAAATGGGCAGCTGCTTTTTAGAATAAAATAAAACATAGTATTTGCTACCAATATTTATCAATGATTGAAAGCAAAAAATAGTCCTTCGCATGTCATTCTTCTTAAACTTGGTTTATTCCTCTCTGTAACTGCACATAGGCATAGACACATATATACACAGTGCAGGGTTTTTTGGGTAAGTGAAGATTTCAGATGGTTGAAGAGAGTTGAATGTGCACACCTCCCAAATCTCAATTGCATGTTGCGTGGAGGTACATGTCATGCATGCTGGTTGATTCCTGCTGGGAGGTGGTCAGAAGGCAACTTTGTTTTTTGAGCTCTCCCTAGCCAGAATGTTCATGTTCACAGGAGTATGAATGGGACAGCTGTGCAATAATATCTGAATGACAGATGTGTATAGTTGCATATGTGCAATTGCAAAGAAGTATAATCCACTCTTGAATCCTTCCAAGAAGATAAGCAGCTTTGCTGAATGTGCCCAGCCCATCCATCTTTGCATCCTATTAAAATCAATGAAAATCAGGAAAGTCCTGATAAAATGTGACCCACTGGAGAAAGAAATGGCAACCCACTCCAGTATCCTTGCCAAGAAAATCCTATGGACAGTATCGAAAGGCTAAAAGATATGATGCCAGAAGATGAGCCCCTCAGGTGGGAAGGTGTCCAATATGCTACTGGGGAAGAGCAGAGGACAATTACAAGTAACTCTAGGAAGACTGAAACATATTTCACTCAGAATGAAGCAGCTGGGCCAAAGCTGAAAGGACACTCAGCTGTGGATGTGTCTGATGGTAAAAGGAAAGTCCAATTTGGACTTAGAAAAGACTAGTGCTGTAAAGAACAATATTGCGAAGGAAAATGGAACATAAGATCTATGAATCAAGGTAAGCTGGATGTAGTCAAATATGAGATGGGAAGATTGAACATTGACATTTTGGAAATCAGTGAATAAAAAGGACCAGAATGGACAAATTTAACTCAGATGACCAATATATCTATTACTCTGGAAAAGAATCCCTTAGAAGAAATGGAGTAGCCATCATAGTCAATAAAAAAGCGAGAAAAGCAGTACTGTGGTACAACCTCCAAAATGACAGAATGATCTCAGTTCAATCCAAAGCAAACCATTCAACATCACAGTAATCCAAGTCTATGCCCCAACCACTGATGCCGAAGAGGCTGAAATTGATTGGTTCTATGAAGGCCTACAACACCTTCCAGAACTCACACCAAAAAAAATGTCCTTTTCATCATAGGGATTGGAATGCTAAAGTAGGAAGTCAAAGGAATAACAAGCAAATTTGTCCTTGAAATACAAAATGAAGCAGGGCAAAGGCTAACAGAATTTTGTCAAGAGAATATGCTGGTGATAATAAATACACTTTTCCAACAACCCAAGAAGCGACTCTACACACGGACATCGCCAGAATGTCAACACCAAAATCAGATTGATTATATTATTTGCAGCCAAAGAAGGAGAATCTCTATACAGTCAGTAAAAACAAGACCTGGAGCTGACTGTGTCTCAGATCATAAGTTCTTATTGCCAAATCCAGGCTTAAATTGAAGAATGTAGGGAAAAGCACTATGCCATTTGGGTATGACCCTTATGTACAGTGGAGGTGAGGAATAGATTTAAGGGATTAGATCTGACAGAGTGCCTGAAGAACTATGGTCAGTGGTGCATAACATTGTATAAAAGGTAGCCACTAAACCATCTCAAAGAAAATAAATACAAGAAAGCAAAGTGACTGTCTGCTAAGGCTTTACAAATAGCTGAGGAAAGAAAGAAAGCAAAAGGCAAGAGAGAAAGTGAAAAATATACCCAACTGAATGCAGATTTCCAGAGAATAGCAAGGAGAGATAAGGTCTTCTTATAAATAAAGGAAAATAATAGACTGGGAAATATTATAGATCTCTTCAAGAAAATCGGAGATATCAAGGGAACATTTTGTGCAAAAATGGGCATGATAAAGGACAAAAATGGTAAGAACAGAAGCAGAAGAGATTAAGAAGTGATGGCAAAAATACACAGAAGACCTATACAAGAAAGATCCCTGATAACCATAATGGTATGGTCGTTGACCTAGAGCCAGACATCTTGAGTGTGAAGTCAAGTGGGCCTTGGGAAGCATTACTAACAACAAATTGAATGAATGTGACATTATTCCAGGTGAACTATTTAAAATCCTAAATGATGCTGTTCAAGTGCTGCCAGCAATATGCCAGCAAATTTGGAAAATTCAGCAGTGGCCACAAGATTGGAAAAGGTCAATTTACATTCCAATTCCAAAGAAAGGCAAGGCCGAAGAATATTCAAACTACCATATAATTGTGCTCATTTCACATGCTAGGAAGGTTATGCTCACAAACTACAAGCTAGACTTCAGCAATATGTGACCTGAGAACTACCAGAAGTACAAGCTGGGTTTTGAAGAGGCAGAGGAACTGAGATAAAATTGCCAACATTTGCTGGATCATGGAGAAAGAAAGGAGTTACAGAAAAACTTCCACTTCTGCTTCATTGATTATGTGGATCACAATAAACTGTGGCAAATTACTAGACCACCTTAACCTCTCTCCTGTGTGCTAGTCAAGAAGCAACAGTTAGAACCGGACATGGATTCAAATGGATCAATTCAAAATTGAATTGAATCGAAGACTGTATATTGTCATTTAACTTATATACAGAGTACATCATGCAAAATTCTGGGCTGGATGAATCACCAGCTGGAATTAAGATTGCCGGGAGAAATATCAACAACCTCAGATATGCAGGTGATCACTCTAATGGGAGAAAATGAAGAGGAAGTAAAGAGCTCTTAATGAGGGTGAAAGAGGAGAGTGCAAAAGCTGGCTTGAAACTCAACATTAAAAAAACTAAAATCATGGCAATTGGTCCCATCATTTCCTGGCAAGTAGAAGGGGACAAAATGGAAGCAGTGACAGATTTTACTTTCTTGGCTCCAAGATCACTGCAGATGGTGACTGCAGCCATGAAATTAAAAGATGTTTGCTCCTTGGGAGGAAAGCTATGCCAAACCTAGATAGCATATTTGAAAGCACAGACATCACCTTGCCAACAAAGGTCCATATAGTCAAAGATGTAGTTTTCCCAGTCGTAATGTATGGCTGTGAGAGTTGGACCATAAGGAAGGATGAGCATCAAAGATTGCCTTCCAATGTAGTGCTGGAAAAAACTCTTGAGAGTCCCTTGGACCACAAGGAGATCAAACCAGTTAATCCCACAGGAAATCAACCTGATTGTTCACTGGAAAGACAGATATTGAAGCTGAAGCTCAAATACTTTGATCACCTATGCGAAGAGAGGACTCACTGGAAAAGACCATGATAGTGAGAAAGATTGAAGACAAAAGTAGAAGGGCACGGCAGAAGATGAGGTGATTAGATAGCATAATCAGTGTGGTGAGCATGGGTTTGGGTGAGATGTGGGAGACAGTGCAGGACAGGAAAGCCTGGCATGCTGTGGTCTATGGGGTCACAGAGAGTCGGACATGACTGAGCAACTGAACAACAGAATCAGTGGTGGGGCATCCTTTCTAAATTGAGGTTTGCCAACCAGATATGCCAGATACTTTTGTAATCCAGTGATCAAAGGCAGTGATGGCTCCCTGGAGTGCTAGGGGAATATTTCAAGAATTTATTGCAATGAAATCCTGGAAGCTATCTAATGTCTCCTTAAAAGATATTTACTATTTTCCTTCAATTTTGCCCCAAGTGAAGTAGTTAAAATGTTTTGATGTTTCCCCTTTATAAATGTAATTGACAAATAATTTTCATATCACATTTCAAATCAGCTGAAGTCTCAGAACTCAGATAATCTGACACTCTCTTTGAATCTCCCATTCAAACTGAAGTAAGGCAGATTTATGCAGCACCAACATCTATGTAGATTTTGGTCTACATGGCTGGCCCTGTCTTTTGTTGAAGGAATGGTCTAGCAAATCATCTCAATATGTGAAAGTGCTTTAAAAATGACTAGAATTATGTTCTTGAATATGGAATTTGTTCATGAATCTACATTCTTTGAATACTCCAGCTGACTAAGTACCTCTAATGACCCGAAACCTTTCAGGCTATTCATGGTCACTTTGACCAATTGAACTTAGTTTCAACTCCTCCTTCCTAGAAGAGT
>JANHZU010007996.1:112170-125104 GCA_032468055.1 Acrochordus granulatus | reverse complement strand
GTACTGCATATTATTATATTGTAGTGATTACATTTTAATAAATGACAATAAACAAATACATTAATAAAATAAGTATGCCCAAGAATAATACATTTGTATTATAAGACCATAAAGAATCATTCTATCTTAAAGTTGACCCATGTCAGCAATTCTTTGTATTTATAAAGCAGCAAAATTCCACGTTAAGGATCATTTCTAAGATTCACAACTTTGATCTGGGGCTGGAGAAGATGGTCAGAAAAAATTCAAAGACTATCTCTGTGGATATTTTGGAAGAGATGTGAGTGCCATAGAATCACTGACAGCAAAACTTGGGACTAGGACAATTGCAAATCTTTAAAATTTTATAAAATTCCCCATCCCCCTTCATGCAGGAAAAAACAACTGCAGAGTGTTGAATAGACTACTTGAACTGTTTTATATCCAGACAACATAGCTATTTGCTGTGTGACTGCCACCTCCATTAGCACTATGTTACATGACCAAACAACTGTAAGAACAACGACAAATAGCAGCAGCAGCATATGCACCTGGAAATTCTTGAAATGGCACAGGTACTCCCTACTATTTGCTACTGGAAATCAGCAGTCCCATTGTAGCACTGCTAAGGGAATCATTTCCACAGTCAAAATCACCAGCTGAGAGCAAGGAATTAGCAAAGACCAAGTCACAATCACAGCCAAGGAAGGGGCAAGATGGGAGGCAATGTGTTTGTATTGTATATCAGGAGCTGCTCCCCAATACTTGGGCTACAAAAGCCAAGTGGAACACAGTTTTGACCCCTCTACTCCTCTGGGACTGAGAAGGTTGAGTTTGAGGAACGAGTCCTCACTCACCCATCAGTGAGATTATCCCAGATCCATCAAACGAGATGTACTGTGGCAGAATTATCCAGGTTTCTGCCCCATTGAATTTGCTGAATGTCTCTTTGGAATCTGAAATCAGTATTTTATTTATTTGCTTCTTCTGTGTTCATCTCAAGTGTTCAAGGGGATGTGTAAGTCTCTCCATTTGCTACTTCTTCCACTTGACAACAACCAATGATTACAGTGTAGGATAACAGAAACCTAAAAGGTCATTACTGATCTAAAGTCACCCAGTGAATTTGGTGGCTGAATGGGAACTTGTTCCTAAAACCTCCATGAGCCTGCCACTGCTCCATTATATTGCTGTACCAAAAGTTAAGCTTTAAAGCAAATGTTTCCTTACAGTCTCATCTGCTTCTACTTGTTAGGAGGAAAAAGACTGTCCATTTCTTCTTGACTATGAGGAAAAAGATTTGAGAGTTTGAAATCAAGATTTATGCTGGGACTGGACTTTCTGCTTGACTTTCATGTTGATTCAGGTTTAGATACTTTATTGGCCAAGCATAGTTAGACATGCAGGGAATTTGACTCCAATGCAGCAGCTTTCAATACACTTGCAAGACAACAGTAAATAAAATAATTACATAAATAAACAAAATTATGTATTCAGCAGTAAATTATGCATCCAAAATATGCAGCCAATAGAAAAGGAATATCATAATGCACAGAACCAGATCTACTGATAACTATGTATATACCTTAGACAGTATTTCTGGGTTAATTTAGAATTCTTTGCACTTTGTGTCCAGTCATATAGCATAAGTCAAGTATTCAGCTGATTGATGGCGTGGGGGAAAAACCATCCCTGTGTCTGGTTATTTTTGTATGCAATACCCTATAGTTCTGTCCAGAGGGAAGAGGTGCAAACAAATTATGTACAATTAGGGTGAGAACGGTTCTCACAATTAGGGTGAGAACGGTTTGCAGATATCTTTCCCCACCTCCTCTTGACCCTCTCAATATTCAGATCCTCCATGGAGGGCAGGTTAGCTGCAATTATTATTTTTTGCAGTCCTGACTGTTCTTTGGAGTTTGTACTTGTCCTGCATGGTTGTCAAACCAAACCAGACAGCTATAGATGTACAGTGATTGGATATGGTGATTAGAGAGGCCGATGGCTGCAAAAGGAACAGAGCAATAAGCACCTTTTATTGTAGTATAGCAATGATCTAGTGTATTCTTGTTTCTAGTGGGGCAGCTGACATGCTATCTATATCTGGGCAGTTCATGGGTGAGATTTGCTCTGATAAAATCTCCTAAGATAATAAGTAAAGAGTCTGGATATTTTTCTTCTGTGTGAATTATAAGGTCAGCTAGGCTCTGTAGTGCCCCACCAACAGAAGCCTGTGGGGGAATATAGAATCCAACCAGAATGAAGGAAGGAAACTCCCAAGGAGAATAATATAAGTCCACGTTGCAAATTTCCTCTAGCCCTATTTATCTGTTTATATATCTAGCACATTTGTACATCACCATTTATGTAAAAGCAGATGCCCCTTCCTCTTTTTTCCCAGAAGTCTCTGTCACCCAGTCTTCTTTGTTTCACAATTCTTTAAAGTGGCCTAGATTGTCACATACTGAATATGGTTCCTATAAATAAATACATCATAGTGAGAAAACTTCAGTGTAAACAGATAGGGAGTAGAAGATAGAAACTTAGATGAAGAAAATAAATGTTAGATTAAAAGTAGGGCCAATAGAGAATATTACTAGCATTAGTATTGTTATTATTATTGATACAAGTGTTCATAATATTTATGATTTATCTTCATTTGAGAAATCTCCACAGGAGTAATACACTTCATAACAGTATTAACAATAATCAAAACTGTGCTCCAATAAACCATTCCCCCTGATGGTGCTCCTCATCTTCCTAACTGAAAAATATTTTCTGAGTTAATTGGCATAGTACCTGGATTCCTAAACTACACTTTACATTTTAAAAACAAATTGTGCATTTAGTTCTGATGATTTTTTAAGGGAAAGGTGATCTTAGCCAGATTTCAATCAGGCCAACATTAATCCAATGTGGATTGCTCTGAAGAGAAAACTATTAAATCTATTTGTCAGAGGAATTCATGTAGGATTATTTTACATCTTTAACTGGGACAAAGAATACTCAAACTACTTTCAATTTGGGTCAGTTTTAGAATTCTATTCACAAAATCATTTCAAGTCTGCTCTGTACCAGTCTGAATTTCATCCTTTAACATCTATACAAAAATTGTATTAGTGTACATTGTTTGGGAAAAATAGGTAATTCAATGTTTCCCGGCCCTTAAAGTTGCATTGCAACATTCAGAAATACACAGAACTAGAAGGGTGAATCAACATATTAGTTTGGGTTATGCTGTTTGGATCATTCTGTTTCCAAATGCATTGAATGAATTAATGAATGAATGAATGAATGAATGAACGAACGAACGAAATCTCAAGCTATTCCTAATTAAAGGATGGATAATTTGAATTTCCTAAATATTAGGAAGGGAGAATGAAAAAAGAACCACATTTTAAAAATGACATAAAGATTCTCAGTAAATACAATGGAAAAGGATACAAGAGAAAGGCTAGAAATATTTTCAGTGCTTTTTCTTGTTTATTAAATATGCAATTCCAAAGCTTCAAAATAAGAAGAGGCAAAAAGAATTCAAGCACTGTGAAATTTCAGGTTCCAAACCACATGCCATGCAACATTAGAAGTATCACACTAAATACAAAAGTGTGGATGTTTATTCTTTATTGCAGTGCAAATCCCTCTATTGCTCTTTTGTGATGACTTATTTGGAACAAAAGACAAAATCGTAGACAGTGAGTACTGATCTTTAATTTGCCCAGACAACATTAAACACACAAGAAGGGCATTAGACGTGTCTTTCCAAACAGAATTGATGTCATTAAAGTAAATGAAGAGATTGCCATGTACTATTTATTCCTCCTTATGCTTAGAAAGATATATCCCTGCATTTCAGCCTTCTCATTTATTTGTGTGTTGACAGATTCTTAGCTACCTGCTTTCAGTAAATGAAGGTCAATAGCAAACAACCTAATCTGAGCAGTTTGAAAAATATTGCATTCTGGTGATTATGCAGAATTGCCTCAGCTCATATTGAACTGAGCTGTTCCTTTCTCTTCCCAATTTACTTCCATCTCTCTCTGGGTGGCCTAATAAAAATCCACATGTGAATTAATAAACTTGATCCTAACCTTTGGAATGAGGCTCATAAAGAACAATTCAGCTCATACTGGCATTCTATTTTTCTAGAAATCTGACCAGAACATGAATTACTACTATTTGGTGATAAATATTTCACTTTTTCTAATTGTTTGGCAAAGAACCTAATTGTGTTGCTATCACATACTTTAGGCTTTATATATTCTTCACTTGGAATGGCTCTGCACAGGCAGATCTCTATGGGCAAAGAAGCGGGCCCATTCAGACATTGCTGAACTGTTCCTATATAGGCCTAGATATTCATCTTTGTAAATGGATTTAAAATTTTCTACTTTCATTTGGTATCTTATGCTGATTGTCGACAGAAATAAATCAAGTGGATTACTTCTATACACATATGTATATATACTTAAATACTATACATCTCTGCACATAAATATGACAATGATCTGGATGTTTAAGCCCATAAAGCACATCTATATGTTTAATATGCATGTTTTATTTACATTTCAAACCCTGGAGGAAGGGAGGAGAGGGTGTTTAACCCTTTCCCTCTGTGGCCCTAATAAAAAGGGTGCACCTAAAACTATCCTGTGTCCAATGGGACAATGGGGATTCTGATGTGTGTTTGTTAACCTTCTCATTTCCCTTTTTTAAAATCAATAGCTGCTTGTTAAATATGGAAGTACACATCTTGTTTAGCCCATCTGCATTGACTCAAGGTCTCAATAATCTAAAATCCTGAGGATGAGAGAGATCTTGTATCAATTTAAAAGTATTGCCAGGGCCTACAACTGTAATTCATTTTTTTTCCTCGTCCCATTCACATACTTTACAGAGTAGTCAATAGATGAGAACCAACAAATATCAAATTATCAATGATCCTTTTGAAGATAGCTGGCTTTAATTATATGACTGAAGTACCATGAATGAGTATGCCACAATTATTTTTTTTTCAAGTGACAGAAAAGGAAAAAAGTGCTTTAATCACTGGAAGATTTCAATGTTCGTGTCCTGCGGTATGTAGTTAAATATTAGTTGACAGGTCAGCAAGGTCAATGCTTTTGGAGCCACAAACTTCTCTTTTAATACCTGACAACTTACTGTATGATCAAAGGACACTGGCACAAGAGAAGGAAGCAACAATGTTAATATTTAAAAAAAAACTATTAAGTTTCAGCAAGGATAAAATACAAAAAAAAAGGTTAGGAAAAAGAAAGGTTAAAGAAAAAGCAAAATAAAGAGTGCAAAAAGAAAGAAAAAGAGGAAAAAGAAGAATATTTTATACTTTGGGATTGTGGTCACCAGGAATGCAAATTTTGCATGCTAGGATGATGATACCTGAGATGTTCTGCATATAGTGGCTATCAGGGGAGAAGTGCACCCAGACAGTTTTCCCTAGCCCCAACTACACTGCAGTTGTTCTCATCACTTCTATATTCAGAATCAAATGATTTTGATGAGTTGCCATTTGCAAAGAACCTTCTTGGATCAGACAAGAATCTACATATATAATTCAACACTGTAGTCCAACAATAACTGACAGGAGCTTGTGAATTTATGTGAATTAAGTCAATTCCTTCCTTCCTTCCTTCCTTCCTTCCTTCCTTCCTTCCTTCCTTCCTTCCTTCCTTCCTTCCTTCCTTCCTTCCTATAACATAACTGAGTCCAAAGTATCCTTTCAAAATTTTCCATAAAATTCTTGGGGAGAGAAATTGGGTAGATGATTCCTCATCCTGAGGAATTTCTCAGGGGAAGAAGACATTCACTAAAAATGTCCTGAGTTTCACTACTGGGAATGGAAGGTGTTTGATCAAGATGTCTTCCCTTGGGATGATGTGGCAGCCAAATGACAGTATTTTTTCCCTCCTGTGGAGAAAGGAAAAGAAAGGTTAAAACCCTCCATCTCATTTTAAAGAGAAGCCTCCACACCTACTAAACGCAATGAACTGGTTGTATACCCTACATTTTTTTTAAGAAATGGCACTCAGTGTATTCTCATAATCAACCTGGAAAGTGAGAAAATACTTGTTTCTTCATCTGATTGATTTTCTTTTGCCAATTCCTGGAATTTTGTTTAATGTATCCTTCATTGAATCCACCTTTCCAGCTGGCACTTGGTATCCCTAAAAAAAAATAATAATAACGCCAGGAACAGTTCCAGTAGTGACAACAATGAGTTAAAAAAAACCAGGACTCTGGCTTGAGAGGAAAATCCAGTTGCAATTCTCCACAGGCAGCAAATAATTTGTTTGAGTGCATAATTAATAGATTTGTCAGAAAGTACTTAGATTGTGAAATATTGCAAGTAGACCTCTTTCCAGATGGATTAAGATGAATGGATCCTCCAGCCGAGTATGAAACCTCATTGCTCAGTGGCTAGAGAATTTGCCGCATCTCCACATTTGCCTGACTCTTTGCTTCTTTTTCTTCTGGCTGCAGGGGAGGAAGACAAAAAAAAAAGAAGAAGAAGAAGAAAAAGAAGGAACGAATATAACATTTCTAATTCCACTTGTGAGTGGTGTCCTTTACCTAAAGGGCATCCAAGCAGACAAAACTAAATCAGATATTCAATTGGAAACTTTGACTGTAAGAGAATATAAAAGGGGTGTGGGTGAATACATTAACACGGCTCAGAACAGTAAAATTAACTGCTCTAGGGATCAGATTGTAGAATCCTGAACTCATCTTTGGGCAACAATTTCTTCCACCTTCTCAGAAAATAATGCCAGAAAAGTCAAAGCTGGTCCTTATCTGAAAAGTCTATCCAAGAAAGCTGGCAAGGGTGATTGGTATATAAGCAGTAAATTTTTATCGATGGATGGATGAATGGATGGATGGACAGACAGACAGACAATAGAAAGATAATAGAGATTGTAGATAGATGATAGATAATGATAAAGATAGATGATAGCTAGCTAGATAATATAATTTTATGCACCAAGTTCTGGATAAATATGAATCCTTACATGCAATGGGGATGAAAGAGAATACCAGTTGCATTCAGTTTTTGTCTTCAAGGGATGGAATTCCTCAACATTCAAGCTTTTTATGAATGAATGCTTAATTGCATGTCTGCACATAGCAATGTTTCCCAGTTTCTAGATCTGTGGGCTTCAGTTTTAAAAATTCTTAGCAATGGCCATGCTTCCTAGAGAATTCTGGGAGTTGAAGTCCATATATCTGGAAATGCTGCTATCTAAATTACAAATGCAAGAGATGGAGCTGGGTGAGTGGCAAAACTCAAATATTTGTATTTTGAGGCATTCCATCTTGGTTAATGTGAACCAAAGCATGTTGTCATTTCTTACAATCTTCATTTCATTTTGAAGACACAATGAAGCAATGGAATGGCCAAGGAGAAACAGGTAGAAGAATGGGACCAGACAGAAGAAGCTAGGTAGGATAAAGAGAAGAACATTTCAGGATATTATCTAGGAATATTTATTTTGCTTTGCTCCAGTCTACAATTCTCTAGTTATCTAGGATAAATCCATAAGCACATATGTGAGAAGGACGCACAGAAGGAATCTTGATGCCATCATATATTCATGTACCTAAGAGTATCTCTTATATTATTTCTTAACTTTTTATATGCCACTTTTATTTAGATCCTCAAAACAGAGTACACAGTACTCCTCCCCAATCATTTTTTCCTGTGAAGTACTACTTTGGACTCTCTCTTTCTCTCTGTGTTAGTGGGATGACTAACCCAAGTCATTTGGTGAGCTTCAGTGGCTGAAGGTGGATTTGACCTGGATCCTCTCATTGCCATCACTGCACTACACAGTGCAGTGCTTTTGCTAGTCTACTCAAATGCTTGGGGTTAACTGGGTAGGACATGGTGTGTATGAAGGAAAGAACAGGATTATACCAGTCAAGGTTAATTAGGTGATGAAAGCCATACCAGTTTCAGTCACAGGAATAATATTTCAAGTAACATTAGATTCAGTCTGGGTATGATACTGGCAGTCATATTAGTACCATGGAAAGGATTAGAGTTAGGGCAATGTAGAGATGAAAATATGCATATGGACTAAGAGAGAGAGAGAGAGAGAGAAGAACTCACAATCCACAGGGCAGACTGAATATGCCATGCCAGAATAATTTTTTGAAATATGTCTTAAATTATAACAAATATGTAGTATATTTTTATAAATTTTAAAGATTAGTTAAAGAAATAGAGTGGTTTCTACTCATGTCTAATATTTGTCTAATTCTCATGTCTTCACTGGCTAGAAAGTATCTTGAAGTGTCTCTTTTCCATTATCTGTCCTGCATGTGCAAAACGTCTTTACCACCAGAAGCTTTTGGCCTCTGATTTATCTAAATTTCCGCAGAAATCAAAACACATTTATAAATGTTTAAACAATATGGGATTCAAAGATGGGATTTCAATGTAAAATAGTACATGCAGTTGGAAGCAGATAATCTTTGCACAAATAGCTGAGTTGCTCTTGAACTGCTGTGGAGCTCTGATTTTTCCTGGCACCATCAACTTGCAGGTTGCTAATTACAGAAGCTTCCCTAATCTCTTTGTTTTACAAAACCTGCAGCAAACAAATATTTTTGTGGTTTCAAGCATATTCAGCAAATGTGCCTGCATTATTTCAGCCACTGTATTAAGTAGGTAAGATCTAGCTAATTGCATTTGATAAACCCACAAGCTGTATGTCTATCCAAGGGATGAGCCAATTTTCACATTGGTTTCCAAAGCATCAAGGATTTGACAAGACTTCCAGGGCAGGGGAGAAAATCAATAAATGACCAAGAGTATATTAAGCTCCTGCTGATAGAATGAGCCACTGTTTGTCTGATAAGCACAAAAATTACAGTTATACTGCAAGTAATTTAGATGCAGATGAGTTGTTGGCTGTGCTCTTCAGCTGAGCTTCATGTGATAGGCAAGTACAGTACTTAAAAGGAGCCTCAGGCTGTAATGAGATTATAGAAGGTCAGTTTCACCACCTAAAGCAGCAGCCTTTGTCCACTTAAGTCTACATATGACATGATATCATGGTGGTCAGTTACTCTGCTTTTATTAGTATCAGTCAACAAATTGAAGACCATGAGTGGTAGATTGCAGGTTTCACATAGTCAGTGTTTGCAAATGTGACTATAAGCCAAGGCATACAGAATGCTGTTACCTTTCCTACCAAAGGTGGTATCTATTCATCTATATTTGTATCAATATTTGTATTTTTACAACCTTTTGAACTGCTAGGTTGGAAGGAGCTAGGGTGCTCACTCCATTATGTGCTTGGGTCTTGAACCTTCTGGCTGACCAACCAGCATCTTAATTGCTCAGCCACCATGCCCCTCAAAAAGACATAATTGCATAAGTGCAATTTGGTCTGGATAGATAGATAGAAGACCCTGACTAACAGGATAACTTGCATTTCAACCACAGAAGAGCCAAAGTATATGCACTTGGCAGTAAATAACACTGAATTTGATGGATTTCATATCCAGCATTATGCACATGACTATGATGATCTCATGGGAATGGGAAAACTTCCCCAGATATTTGTGTGTCCAGAAAAGAAGTGTCAGCTATGTATTCCATTTCAATATAAGCTTTAAAAAATGGAAAAGCATGACTACTGAACAAATAGAATAATAAAGTCCAAACCTCATGATGCATGGTTTAATAATGTCTGTTTCTTGTAAATATCCATTGTTAATAGTCATCCACATCAATTTTGGCCACTAATGAACAGTAAAGAGGTGGGTGGTTGGACTAATCCATTCTTTTTGCACAAGATTACTTAGAAAAAATGACAACTATTTGATATGTGATCAGAGTTTCACTAATATCAGTATACAGAACCTACTGAGGGTAACAGAGAGTCCCTCTCTGAGGATGATGGGAGGTTTAAAAATGTGAAAAACAAATCAATAAAAATAAATAAAGTCCTGCTACCTGCAGAGAAGCACCCAGGAGAGTTTTAAAAAAATCTCCTCTTACAAACACTGATAAGAAAGGCATAGGAACCAGGAGAAGCTAAAACACCGCCTTTGGAAAATGATCTAAAATCTGAATTTGTTAAAACTGGAAGAACTATTGTAAGGAACAGCCAGTTTGAAAACAGGAGGTGGGATTAATCTTGGAAAGAGACATCATTGAAAAGAGGATCAGAAACTGCCTAGGAGATGTGAGAGGGAATCTAGTGTCATATCCCTGTCGCTCTATAATCAGAAGTCTGTCTCATCCCAGAAGGCATTGGATTTATGATGTATTATTTATTTATTATATCAATTTATAGCTGACCATCTTGCAATCACAGCACTATCCATAATTTCTTGTCTATAGTCATTAGACGGGACATTTCTTTCCCAGGCTCTCTTAGCTATTTGTGAGAGTCTGGACAAGAAAAATTACTGCAGGACAAAATTGGTGAACAGAGAAAACCATACTCCTTGCAGCCCAGAAGAGACACAACACATGGGCTAGAGGGATGATCATAACATTCTGGTGCTAAGTATGCTTAGCGAGACTTGTAACCCATACTACAATCATATTTCTATTGAGCTGAAAAAAAAATCCTCTTTATCACTCATCAGTTCTGCCTCCGAAATCACTCATCACGATCTGTCTCCGAAAAAAAGAACATGCCTAAGAAAAATCTTTCAGACCAAAAAGGGTTTGAGACTGCTAAGTAAAGCCAAACTCCAAACCCAGCAAACCTGACAGCCTGTTTTTGCAGCAACCAGATCCGAGTCACGTCATGAACTTTAAGTTCATTTGGCAAAGAGAGAAAAGCCATAAACAATTTCATTTTTGTGCTAAACAGATGGTATACTGGTTTTTAGGAAAGCCAAGGATTCACTTGAGGCTTTCAGCTGCCCTCTTCCTGCTTTTCAGAGCAAAATGGCCTTCTATAGGACAACATATAATATGATCACCTAGTCCACGAACGTGCATAGAGAGATGGCAGCCAAGTCTGGGAATAATAAATTTTTCAGGAGACTAAAAGCTAAAAAGGAGAGCAATGGGCTTCAAACAGATGGCTCTGCAGTGGTATTTAGCATCAGAATGTGATATGTTTTTTACACTGTATCTGTATCATGATAGTTAGTGCAGCCTAAATCTGAATCTTGCACATAGGAGGAAGAGATCAATGTTATATTTGGCAAGCGATTACCAAGAGGAGGTCTCAGAGAGACACAGGGGAGAAGTTAAGGGAAAAGAGCCCACTTAGGCGTGCTGTAAGAAAGGAAGTGCAATTCTAGGGATCATTACAAAGGAGTTTCAAGATCCTACTTTAAGTACTGCAATGGCCTCTATGAGGGCAGAGCCACTGTTAGAAGATTAAAGATAATTCTCATCATTGCACATAGAAGGTAGCACTGATGTACCAATATGAATGGACTGACAAAGCTGTAGCATACATGGGGGCTTCTGAGTTTACTGTAATGACTCTATATTGGGCTGCCCTTGAAGACCACCCAAAAGCTTCAGTGGTCCAGAATGAGGTGGTGCTGGCAGTGATGGGCATGCCTCAGTATGTCCATGTCTATAGGACATCGTTACTTGTGAGATCCTCTGTCTCCCATATATCTGCTAGATCGGTTCAATCTAGCAATGTTGGCACACTCCATGTTCCACAAGACTGGCTTTGAATGGGGACTCCAGAAAATCATGGCTAATACATCTACTGCTCTTGACCCCAGAAGTGCACCTTCTCTGTAGCAATGCCTGCATTTCGAAATAAGGCCCCCACCCTATTTGTGTTTCAAAGATGTGGCTCTTTGCCCAGGCTTTTGGCAATAGTGATTGACATCTCTTTTCTTCCTTTCGTTTCCATCTGAGTTTATTTTCTCTGCCATCTTTGTTCCTTTGTTTTGTGATGTTTTTGTATTCCTTGTTTTAAATGTTTTTACAATCTATAAATTATCCAGACTTACAGGAGTTGGACAGTATATAAATGTATTGTTTATTATTATAGCAAAGAAGAGAAGGAGACATGATAAAAATGGATAACTGTATGCAATATCAGGAGAAAGTAAATGCAGGAATGTTTTTCTCTGTCTCTCAAAACTTGGGTCATCCAGTGAAAACACATGATGGGAAACTCAAAAAAGACAAAAGTACAAAAAGGACATCCATAACTATGAATTAATTACAATTTCATCTGTTTCTTACTGTCTGTCTCATAGATAATGTGACTTTCTTCTTGGGTTATTCATGGTACCTAAACAATGATGGCCATCAACAAGACCCCTTTGAAAGGGGTCTCTAGAAAATCATGGCTAATACAGCTTCTATGTTCATCCTGCTTGGCTTTTAGAAGTAAAAACAGCAAATTTTTATACAGCAACTGATGATGTATAACATTGGAGAAATGGCATTACCTTCCATCTATTCAGCTCCTGAGTTTTCCTAAGGATTCTGGTACATTCCTGTGAAAGTTGGAATGCTTGGCAAACAGATATTCTCTTCTAATCTTCTTATTCTACTCCATACTCAAAGATAGGCATCTAAAATATGCTTTTACCATATATAGATCTATTTTGACAACATAACTATTGATTTGGAAAAGAAATATTAGGCCAGCATAATTTAGAACGAACAAACAGCCCTTTTCCCTTTCCTTTAAATGATTTTTTTTCTTTTTAGGAAAGAAAGACTAAACAAGCACTTTCTTGGTTTTCTTCTGCTTATATCAACTTTGTAGTACTATCTGTACTTTGTATAGTATATATAGCATTTTGTAGTACTATCCATGAATCAAGGAAAGCTAGATGTGGTCAAACGTGAGATGGCGAGATTGAACAAAGACATCTGAGGAATCAGTGAACTAAAATGGACAGGAATTGGAGAATTTAATTCAGATGACCACTCCATCTACTACTGTGGACAAGAATCCCTGAGAAGAAATGGAGTAGCCATCAT
>JANHZU010007996.1:92062-103258 GCA_032468055.1 Acrochordus granulatus | reverse complement strand
ATTGCAATGCGCTCTACATGGAACGATCCTCGAAGAGCATCCGGAGACTGCAGCTGGTACAGAATGCAGCTATGTGGATGATTGTAGGAACCAGTAGATTGGCCCATATAACACCTTTATTCTGTGATCTGCATTGGTTGCCAGTCTGCTTCAGGCTGTTGGTTTTGACCAATAAAGCCCTTCATGGCATGGGACCAGGTTATCTGAGGAATTGTGTTACCCCAATGGGGAGTTCACATCCCACCAGAATTGGCAGAAGAGACCTCCTCTGGATCCCATAAGTCAAGGATTTTAGAAGAGCCTTTTCTGCTGTGGCTCCTGCACTATGGAATATCAGGCTCTGCCAACTGGCATGGGACTCTAATGGGGATTCATCATCATGGAGGTGGTTGGTACATTAGTAGTGACCTCCATTCCTCCATATAGATATTTATATCATCTTTCTAGCTCCTCCCCTCTCGGTCCGTTTGGGATTTTGTTCTAAAGGTTTTTAAAGGATTATATTTGTTTTATTATTGTTTTAAAGGATTAGATTGTTTATTATTGTTTTATTGTAAGCCACTGAGAGTCACTTAATTTCAGAGGCTTTTAAATCTAACAAATAAATAAACAATTATAAGCAAAACAGGCATGGAATCAGGGTCCAATAGTATCATCGTCATCATCATCATCCAAAGCTACCTGAATTTTTCTTGTCATCAGCAAATAGACACTTGTCTCATTCATGACATAGGAATCTTTTTTAAAAAAAACATACTGAGAAAATCAGTTGATTATCTTGTATTTTCCTCTCACTATTGTATTTCCTTATGTCAAATGGGGTTCCAGGTATGTCTTTTTAATTATTCACCTACATTTTTCTGATCATTTTCTGACAGTGAGCAAGAGTGAGCCTCATAGGAGCCACATTACATGTGCTTAATCAACAGTAAGCCATAGATTTTTCCAGGGAATTATGTGTCTCTATGTGTATATGTGTGTATATCTTTGTTCTGTCCATCGTATACCTGAAATAATCAAATAAAAAAGATTAATCCAGCATGTTTCTTTCATGCAGCCTTAAAATGCTACTAGAATCAGCAAAGCATGAAGGTTCTTGAACCTTTGTCTTCTGGGGGCATTTCTTGAACAATTGCCAGTTTCTGATGCAAGAAAAGAGATTTTGTCATACTTGTAATAACTGAAATCAATGAGACATCAGTCAAAGTTGTAGAAAAGCTGCTTGTTAAACTTCTCCCTGCTGGGCCTCTGTTAAAAATGTGTACAAAGATTTTTCAAAAGCAAAGATTAATAGTTCTGAGAAATGAATGTGCAACATTCTTGGGCTGAGAGCCTTTGACTGACATGCTGAGAGCTGTACTCTAGTGAGTAGGTACAATCAGAACAAAACTAAGTCTTGATTTCTTTTCATGTCCTCTTGAACAATAGTGCATTTGATTAATTAAATAAATTTAATACAATGAATCTCCATATATTAACTAACTCCTTCCTTCAGTTGTATCTTGATTTGATGGAAAGTTCTGGAGGAAATCTGGTGGCTTCACAGAAGGTTGGAAAGTTGTGGGGGAAACAAAGACTGAAACATGTGTGAAGAGGGGGAGCAGCCTAGAGTCATTACACATGCTCAAACACAGGAGGATCAGCCCCCGTGTGGACCACTAATTCATCTGCCAAGGTCAGGTGCAAGGCTGGCAGATGGAGAAATTCTTGTAACCTTGAAACTTCTATTAAACAAGAGAATAGAAACTGCTTTGACTGGGCCTATTCTTTTCAATTCTAACAGAAGGCTTATCTAATCCTGTCTTAGCATTTCATTGGACTAGATATATTGATGACAGATTGGTAGAGAAGAATAGATAGGAAAGTACTGAGTGATTGAGTTCACCACAACTATACAACATGTATTTTTTGACATTTTCCATGTATTGAGTAGATGGCCACCCAGAGAGAATGAATACAGAGCGTGTAAAAGCTACTGGTTGTGATTTACATCATATATTAGAATGCTTTAGATGAATAAATTGGGCTAGTTAGGCTGGGCTAAGATGGGGGCATTTTTCCAAAGAAATAGAATTGCTGTTGCCCATTTTAAGAGACATAGCATTAGTTGTCCCTCTGAAGTATCCTATCACACCTGAGATTCTACTATGTACTGTATGTAGATGATAAGATTATCACATGAAGTAGTATCATGTTTTCTTCTCCAAGATATTATTGTTAAGTTAATTTTTTTAAAACCCTATCCATGTAGTTCTGTTGCATTATATAAATCAGTAATTACAAATTTGATTTTTCCTGCAGTTTATTTGGGAGATGTGTTAGGAACTATGTGTGGGTGGAATAAGAATAAATGTATGACCAGGAATGAGAATCCTGTGACTCCAGAATCACTTGCAACAAACAAATCTTTTGCCACTCTTTTTTTAAATAATAATTTTATAAAAAATTCTAACTAGAACAGTTAAAAACTAATACAAACTAAAAAAGAAAAAGACTGAGAAGAAAGTATAGAAGGTTTAGAAAAGAAAGGAAAAAAGAGAGAAAAGAAAGAGTAAAGAAAAATGAATATATAAAGAAGTGACCTCCAACCTTCATCATGACAAGTATAAGCAAGTTTAATAATTTATCACCTTCTCTTGAAATACAACAAATGATCTTCCCACATCCCATCTCTTATGTATAAACAAATCCACAAAGTATCATTTCAATCCTGAAATGACCATTATGGATTAAAAGACCATCAAGACCAAAAGACTATTAATGGACAAAAAGTCATTTGCAACCCATTTGCCCTTCTTGAAGTACCCCCTGAACATCTTGCTACCTTTCAGATTCCCATACTTCTGAGATGGAAATGTATATGAATCCAAAATTAGCTAAAATACTGTATCAGTACCAATCATTTCCCTTTTTTTATTCTTTTCACTGCAGACTTTAGTTATCCCCTCTCCACAAAAGTGAATGGGATAGATGGATGGATAGATGAATGAATGGATGAATAAAACGGTCCTTTTAAAAATAATCTTACAAGAATGTGTGGTTTGGTTTGGTTTGGTTTGCCTCTTGCGTATACAAACCCATGCTGCCATAAGTGGCACACACTGATGGGGACCAGAACGCATTTAATCAAATTCACTCATTTTATATTTTGGATAGATCTTTTTGACATTTTCCATGTATTGAGTAGACGGCCACCCAGAGAGAATGAATACAGAGCGTGTAAAAGCTAAAATTACCTATTTGTAATGTAACTTTTTGCAGGTGCAAAAAACAGTGCCAAACAACTGAACAAGTGTTCTCCATCATCCTTTTATAAAAAGCATGCTTCCCTCCCTTATGGTCCTAAAGAAATCCTTAAACTTTCCTTTAGATTCTTCTTTCCTTTTTATTGATGCAAAGTTTCTGGAAGAAAAAAAAAATGTTCTGGTGCGGAGAGCAAGTGAAGACATGCACCAGTTCTTCCTCATGCAATCCACATCCTGCCATTCTAAAGCAGACGTGATTTCACAGCTGTAGCTTAACCACGTAGGCAAGAGTGTGATTTTATGTGTTTGAGTAATTAGATGATGTATTTTGCAACAGTTTGGAAAGAGGGGAGGTTTGATTGTTCTGCTAGAAGTCTAAAAGGCACATCAGCTGCAGCATTGCTCAAAGAAACAGAGAAATGGCTTTCTGGCTTCTGAATTGGAATGCAATTACCTTAGCTGAGGGGGACTGTTTATATTTGGTACTTCAGCAAGATTTTCCTTCCTTCCTTCCTTCCTACATCATTCATTTTTTCTTCTCTACAAGAAAAGATAAATTACATCTATCTGGTTAGTGAGGGTCCCTACCTCTTGTCCATTTCTACAAGCCTGGAGGAGATGTTATGCAGGGACAATAACTAAGTGTCAACTGTCAAACAATCATTTCAGTTTTGCAGAGCACAGCAAGAAAACAGACTCTAAACTGTTCTCAGGCAAGAAGAGAACATCTTACATGTTGGAGCAATTCCACCAGGAAAGGAAAGCTGTGCAAGTACTGATAGAAGAAATATTTGTAGCTCAACATTGAGCAGTGGGTTCCTTGGTGCTCTCTGAGCTTGGTTGTTTGCTTGCAGATGTTTCATAACCAAATTGGATAACATCATCAATGCTAGAAGGGAGAGGAAAGCAAACTCCACTCCCTTCAAGCACTGATGATGTTTTTGAGGTTGGTAATGAAATGGCTGTAGGAAAACAACCAAGAGAGCATCAAGGAACCCACAGTTGTGAAAATGATGAGTTTGGGTTTTTCACCTAACACTTTCCCTTCCCTCACACCATGATAAAACACACATTTCAGCGTTTGAGACTGCAGATGTTATATTTTCTTCCCTTAAAACAAAACAAAATAAAACCACTTCATATGTTAGGATCCTTGGATTCCTTATGGATCATTGACACAAGTTTATTTTGTTTCCTTCTTCCTATTTTTCATTTATTCCCACAGTAATACTATCAATAAACATGACACTTAGTTAACTAAATCCAATTCAGTTGAATTAGAGGAATGGATCAAACTGACTGTATAGCCTTGCTCTGTTTTGTTTTTCTTGCTTATTTTGGAGTGGGAGTGCAACTGAGGAGCTCCATCACAAAGTGTGTCCTCCAGCTTAATTTCAGAAATTCTCTGCAAGCAAGCAGTTCAGTCCTTTGGGGAATATTTCTTCCCTGAGCAACTTCTTGTGAAGGAGAAAAAAATAAGGAAGTCAGAGGGACAGAGAGAAGGAAGAATGGATGGCCAATCCCCCCTTCTTTTCTTTTAGCCCCACCTATTACTGGCCTATGTCTCCTGTCTAAATTACGTTAGCAACAATGATGTATGAACAAAAATCAGTGCTTTCCAAATGAAGTAGAAAAATCAGAAGTCTCTTTCACAGAGAAGTTATCAGAAAATCAGAGGAAATAATTCAGCAAACTGTGATATGACAGAACTAATAATCATTTGAATTTCAGATGACCTGAGTCTTTGCTTTCATAGCATGCAAGCCATTGTTCAAACCCAAGATCTCTGAAAAATGTCTCCTTAATTATAACTGTGCAGACTCTTCCTGGATTCAATTTCTGCATTGTACCTTTAAGCATTTTACTATGTACATTTGCGTAAATATTCAAACTTGAAAAAGGTTTATGGCTTTAAGCTAGGATTAAACTAAGTGCAGTGCCTAACTTCATCCTTTTCAAGTTTTAGCAACTGGCCAAACCATATCTAGACACAAACACTTAAATAATTCCATCTCAGCTTTGCCTTCTTTTGGGCATGCACACATGTGCATACACACACACACACATCCTATAGCTGCAGGTAATTTTTCTGTCTGCTATAAATTTATGTAATTACATTGAAATGCCTTATCAATAATTCAATTATTCCATTAGTTTAACATTATGGAATGAATAGAGTCAATGCATGTATAATTTATCTACCTATAAATGAAATGGTTTAAATGCATTTTTCTGGCTTAAAGTGATAAAAGCTTATAAAATGTGAAAACTTTGCTAAAGTTAATCACCTTTAATAAATCTAATCTAACCTATACCTGTATGAGACAGAGAAAGTTTCCCAAAATTGAGGCTGCGACCCTTTCAGAAATTATGAGGAAATCTAAAGTGGTGTCGGCCATGGGTGGCCTTCGCTGAGTTGCTGATGCTGGACTGGATCCAGTTGCCAGATCTCTCCATCAGTTGCTTTTTTGGTTGCAGCAATGGCTGCTGTCCTAGGAAGCATCTTAGATATAATATGAAGAGGACATGGAGAACAAAGAAAGACATTCCCACAATGCATTATCTGATGGCTGATCTTCTGCTTTCTCTGTGTGATAGCAGCACAACTGCATTCATTGGTACTGCAACCTATGGAAAGCTGCATAGCA
The DNA here is from genome assembly GCA_032468055.1 of Acrochordus granulatus. NCBI lineage: Eukaryota > Metazoa > Chordata > Lepidosauria > Squamata > Acrochordidae > Acrochordus > Acrochordus granulatus. The sequence continues at coordinate 97,365 of JANHZU010007996.1, read as the reverse complement.
GTTAATTGAATTGGAAAGATCTTTTTTTTTACCTACAGGAAAGTAGGTAAAACATGCTATTCTTTTGGAAAGTAAGCAGTCATGGGCATTCAGAAGGTGGTAAGAAAACAATGTCATCAAACATGTGACACAATTTATATACATGAGTTAAATGCAAGTACATAAATGCTGTTATTAAATCTGTATCAATTGTTTGGCACCGCCACAATTTTCTGCGGATGTCCTTGTAATCAACATTATGTAAAATTCAGGAAAAGCATAAGGAATGGCAAGCCAAGGAAATTAAAGATAAGAGATAAGAAAAAGAAAACAGCTAAACGAGTTCAAGCTAACAGAATCCACTAAATCTTTCCCAACCTAACTATGCAAACCCTCTTTTCTTCTATCACATCCATATAGGGCTTCCTATTATTTTTTGTTCTTTAAACTTCTCACCTCTCACTTGTTGAAGAGGTCATAGGCTCTCCTTTCTTATCAACTCATTCGCTCTTCCTTCATATATTTGTATGTGATTCAGTCTTCCTTCTTTTTCTCTATATGCCAAGGCAGGACATACTTCTATTATATTATATAATTCAGTTTTTTATTCAAACAAAATGTATTCATCATAGAAATACACTGCATATATTTATGGCCAAAAACATTAAACCACACAAAGGAACATCATGTATTTTTGAAGTCATTCTGCTCTATGTTGATTCATTCTCTGAGCATGTATTTCTTCTCATATAGGCTTAACTTCCATCAGAAATTCTATTGTTGTATTCAGCAAGCAACATTCAGCTCCACAATGGTGCAAAATACTCCATAGTTCAAGCCTATTTAATTTATCATACGCTTTCTAGAAATCAACAGATATGTAGTAAAGTTTTGTTTTCATATGCATGCATTTTTTATTGACCTGCTGAAAAGCAAAAATCTGGATCTAGTCTGTTCACCAGGCATATCCAACCTGTGGCCTAAGGGCCACATGCAGCCCTTGACAGCCCAACAAGATAATAAAAATAAATAAAAAATAGAATTTGTATATACACATTATATTACATATACATTAACTATATTATATATGTTACATGCAGCCCAAAATAATTCCTTTTCACTTAATGTGACCCAGGCAAGCCAAAAAGTTGGACACCCATGCTGTATACTACAAACCTATAAAGGTTCACTGAAGTTCTCACATTTTTAATAAATATTTTGCTCATTGTCCCTCTTATCCTTTCAAGCAGAATTCTACAAAACACCTTCCCAAGCACACATTAACCCTAACCTAATTCCATTGTATTCCGTATATTCTCTTCTGCTATTTTTCTCTTGAATGAGATGGAACAGTAACAGTTTTCATACAAATATTAAAAAGTTGCATAACCACTTACTTCATAAGCAAATCACATCCATATTTTAATATTTCTCCAATTATCTCATCCTGTGGTTGGTGTAGCTAGACAATTTTCAATGTTCTCACAGCATTTGTGATTTCCATTTTTTTCTTAGATACTAATGTTTATAACACTTAATTCAATCCTGTTGTTAACATATTCATATCATATGTTTTTACAGCATCTCACTTAGTTTCATCTCAAATATTTGGATTATTTGATTTTTAATTCCATTAACTTGGGGGATAGCTTCTTGTTTAGCCATCTGTACTGGATTCTGAAACAATTATTTTCATCAAAATTGCTCTGCATTTTCTCCAACATTTATAACCTTATCCATTCCTTTGATTTATTTTATAGCTATCTCTTTCTCTCTGTAACTTTATGCAATATCTTTGTCTATCTTCTCTCTGTGTCTCTCTTTTTTCAGCAATCATTTTCATATATGCCTTTTTCACTTCATAATTCCACCAAGAATCTTTTTCCACATTTCCCATTAGTATAATTCAATGCCTTTCTGGGTCATTTCACAACATAATTCTTTTCACTGTGTTCCAAGCAACTTCTACATCTTTCCTAATGTCTAATTTATATTCATTCAGTTATAAAATTAATCAAATCTCTAATGCTTTTTCATAAAGGACTTCAATTGTTTTATGTTCACTCTAATGTTTTTCAGTTCTTTCTATTTCTTCGATGACCATTTTTCCCAAGGGCTATTCTTGACAATACAAAAAATTATTCTTCCACATTGAAAACCTCTCACCACTCTTGTATCCTTCAGTAATTCTCTCAGTTTTTCACAATAAATTATGACATCAGTCATATGCATTTAGATTCATTCTTTTCCATATCAACCCAGAAGGTTACAGTAAAGTTGAGAATTAGTTCTAACTGGAATGAATTTGCTAAGGTGTTGTGTGATTGAGTAACATTTGGTTGAAAGATCTGTACCTGGAAGAAGCTAGAATCAGAAAAAATTGAATTCTGAGAGATGCTAAGATAAATAAATGTTAAAGTTTAACAGTAGCAATAAGGTGTCTATTGGTAACATGGTGGACATCTCAAAAGGAGAAAACAGGAATACAATTCAGCAGTTAACAATTATAGTGCTGTTGGTGGAAGACACATATATAGGAGGACTGGAATAAGTCCAGCCAGACTCAAAACACTGGAAAGGAAAGAGAAAAAAAAAGAAAGTGCAGTTTGAACCAATACCTTTTGTCTGAGCATCAAAAGAGAAAGAAATGAGGAAAAAATAGTAATGAAGCAGCACTCTGCCCAACTGCTGTTTTATTCTGTGCAGGGAACAACTAGGAGATGCATAGAAATTAGGATTCTCAGTGGGCAATGCTTGTTCAGTGCAGAAAGAGAGGCTGAGCAGCCTATTCAGTTGAGGAATTGTCCAGGAGATCAACTGCAGGAGAATTGAGGTTTTATAACAGACAAGAGGGACAGGGAAGAGAGAGGTGGGTAGATCCCATGAATATAAGATATCCTACCCAGGAGAAGTCACAGGAGAATGAAAAAACCATGACATATCCCAGCTCTAGCCTTGGGGCATTTTCCATGAGGAAGGGTAGATAGATGATTTGTTTAAATATATACTATGTGTTTAAGATATCCTGCACCAAGAGACTGTTGTATATAAGCACATGTGAGGGAAGATAAAGTTCTAGTTTTGTTACAGTACTTTCATTACATTCAATAGCTTAGTATTATTTAAAGTTATTCTTGTACTTATTTTTATAATCATTTTTATCAAAACTTTTAGTTACAATGATAAAAATAATATATGCTAAAAAGAAAAGAAAAAGAAAAAATGGTACAAAAAAGCAAAGGAAGGAAGGATAAAAACAGAATAAACCCTAAAAATTTCCACCCTCATCATGATATGTATAAACAATTTCATAATCTATTAATCTCCTCTTAAGTAATCTTCCAGCCAGCAAGCCGACCTCTTAACCACTTGTACCACCATGCCTCTATTTAAGTAACAAATATAAAATTCTTCACCCCATAACTTAACTCTTTTAACAATGGGCATACCCAATAAATAACATCTTTTCCAACCCAAGTGTCAGCAAAAAAGTTCAAAAAGAGCTATAGAATAATAACATGAATTAACATACATAAACTCAACATTCCACATTTCAACTCTGAGCTGTAAAAAAAGCACATTTAATGTAGTCCCATAATGTGTAAATAAAATGGCGCTCACTCAGCATTTGCAGTCTTGTAACTTTGAAAGTGTCTGACTTCTTTGAGACAATTAATAAGCAATTTCTGAAAGTTGTTAACAAAGGAAGTGCAAACTTAGTGTCCTTTAAAAAGGCTCCATTTGCAGATGGAGCAGTTAAGCAAATTCCTTTGTTTCCAGATTCTCCCATTCTTTGGAGACTGCAATCTTGCAGTCTCCTTACAAGGAGCAACTGTAAGGAGAACAGCTTGGGCAATTTTGTATCCTGTTTGTCCAGAGAGGATCAGAAGAACCAATCTATTTGTTGGCTTCCTAATCATGGCTGCAAATGTCAGCATTGTTTTTTGTGGTCTCAAACATCAGCTCCACTTTTTGAGGAGTTGTCTTCCTCAGAAGTCCTCGCTTTTGTACTTTTTCTGATATTGTTCACCATCTTTATACTTGAATTGCTTTTGTTCAGCATGTTGGGCAACTGTTCTCAAAACTCATTCTTCATTGTCACCAATCAAAAGGGACTCATAACTACCAGCTGGGATTGTGCAGACTACAGAAAGAGCTTGTAAGAAGAAGCAGCTGAGGCTGAGCTACAGTTAAAGCATTCTTGTAGATCTATATAAGGGATTCTTCTCAATCAGGCTTCACTCAGGGCCAAGAAGAAAATGTTGTAGGAGCCAGGAACATGGGAAGATAGCCAGAGGAGAAACTGAGGAGCAGAAAGAAACAGTAAAAGAAGAAATAGAAACTTTTTACAAAAATAACACTTGGCAACTTCTGAAACTTCCACAAAAAAACCCAGTAGGATGCAAATGGGTCTTCAGGATCAAATGTGACCCAGATGGAGAAGTCTAAGACAACAGAGACAAGTAGCCAAGGGATAGTCCCAGAAATATGCATATGACCATGAGGAAGTCTTTTGTCCTTTTGTGAAGTATACTTCAATCAAAACTTGTGAGAACCAGAGCCAGGCAAAGTTTCAAAGGGATCCTTCAGTTCTATGAAGCTTTAATCAAATCACTGCACTGAAGCAGAGTTGTGAATTGGAATGGAAATCTGCTTTAATGCAGCAAATTGGATCAGATGGCTGTGAAAGACTTTGTTGCCTTGAGACCTCCTTTTCAGATTCAATGGCTCTTCTGCTACTGCAAATTTACTTCTGTATATGGAGAATGCTAAGCAGCGTAAAGTTGTGATGAGCTCTCTGACACTGATGTGAATCCACATATTGAATCAATTAAATGTATTCTATTAAACCCTATTATACTTTTTTAGAGTGACATAACCAAGACATGCTCAGAAGAGGTCAAAGTTTGCCACTGTGCCCTGCGTTGCCTGGCATCCCAATGAAACCAGTGATGAAGGGGATCCTTCCCAGACTTGCAGCCATCTATGTTAACCACCTGATCCCTCAATTCATGGGTATCCAAGTCAACAAAGTTACAGTACCTCACAAAAGCAAGTAGATGGGAATCCTTCAATGTCATAACTATTACCTCAGAAAAGTATAATGGGAAAACTACTTTTAAAAGTTTTTAAGTCAGAGATGGGTATTTTGCCAACTTTATTATGGGATGTAGCAAAATTGCAAAAAAAAAAAATGCAAACTTTCTTAAAAAGGCTATGTTGCAATATCTGGCTTTGCAGTATGCATCGGCCATGAGCCGCCAGACGAACCAAAGCAAGATAACATAGAACGGAAGAAACAAATGGATAATAACAAGTTTGTG